>OZ022242.1:36319351-36389351 GCA_963978895.1 Erpobdella octoculata | reverse complement strand
AAATACAAACTTCTCTCTTTTTCGACGTTCAACATAGCACGCTTAGCATCGTGTGATTCCATGTTTTTTTCTTGTCTTTGCTTCTGAAGTTTAAACTTACGTTGTTTATTGCAATAGCTCATGTTTAATGAAAATGTAGATCCATCACTAATTATTTCTTGACAATTAATTATAATAAGACTATCAACTAGTTGCTGTATGCATTGCTTTACAATATCTGAAGGTAGCAATGTTTGAGCAATGATGGTTTCAATTGAAACAACGTCATGTTCAGAAAAAGCATTCATTACTAAAGCTGCTTCGAAAGAGGTTTCTACAATATATGTTTTGTCTAAATACAACAAATTCACTTCACAGGTGCAAAAATTATATTGCCATGAAAGTTTTCTTCCACTAAATTCTTTGTTGTAATACGTTTCAAACATGGAAATACAATTTCCTAGTTCGTTAGGCATGCAACAGTTGTAATAAGACGCCATTGGTTCTTGCCATAAATGAGCTTGAATGACAATAAATTTGGGTTTTATTGGAAATACGTAATTTGTTTCTTGACAAAATTTCAAAAACATACTTGTTTTTTCACCGCTTAATTGTACATCGTTGATAAGCATGGTCATTTTACTAGTATACTTTGAACTGGTTTTTTCTTGAAGTCTTTGAACCATTAATTCTTCAAAATCTATCGAACACGACAAGGAATAAACAAGTCTTCTTCCAAGATATTGGCTGAATAAAGTTCCAAAAATGTCTTTGTCATCAATGAATTTAAAAACTAAAATTGCTTTTGCTATTTCTTTTTCAATGGTTTTCTTGTATCTTCTGGACGATTCTTTCTTTAATATGTTATCGCAATATTTGGCCAATAATAAACTTAATAAAACATTTTTTTTTGATTGTGTAACTTTTTCTGATTGAAACTGTTGTAAAGCATTAAACATTCCTTGATCTAATGCTTCAATAAATACTGTGCTATGACAGTTTTTGAAAATAAACTGGGAATGTTTGTCATAATTTTCTATTGTTATATCAACAAATAATTCTGGTATTAATTTTGTTTTTAAATTATTAAACAGTTTAAAAAAAATAATTTCAAACCATTTCCTTATCTCATTAGCAATATTTTGTCTCAAATCATCATCACCTTCCTGCAAAAACTTGTATACTTTTTGAGTTCTATTAATGTCTGCATTTTCTAAACATTCAATAAATTCATGTTTTATGCATGTAAAGTGTTTGTAAACTAATTCATTTTTAACTACTTTTATAATTTCTTCGCAAATATTTTCGTCAAACATTCTTTCAATTTTTCGTTGTTCACATGTAATTAACTCCAAACACTTCAGACAGTATTCACTAAAGTCTAATGAACCAAGCAACTCATTTGATTTTTTGTTATAATAACTGCTACTTTGCTCTATTAGAGAATTTTTGAACACCTTCTGGAAAAGACATTGTTTAAACATCCAGTCTAAAATCTCATTTTCAAATGTGTGAAGTTGATCAAATATATTTTTTATCCAGTGTTTTTCATAATTAAGAATACTCAGTCTCTCATTTTCAACAATCTGTAAAATGAATTCATTAAGGACATTTAACTTCTTTAAAAATAGTTCTTTGAAATAGTTGTTGCTAGGAAGAAATTTTAAAAAGATATAATTTTTTGTTAAATTGTTATCATTAATTGGCACAATGTTTTTATTAATTTTTTCAAACATTTTAAAAAAATGCATTTCAATCCAATTCTTAATGTCATTAGCTATATTTTGTCTCAACTCATCATCACCTTCCTGCAACAATTGGTATACTAATTGCGCGCCTTTATTGTCTTCTTTTTCTAAACACTCAATAAACATGTGTCTTATGTATGTAGATTTCTTGCAAATTAATTCATTTTTTACTCCTTTTAGAATTTTGTCGCAGAGTTTTTTATCAAATATTTTGTCGCAAAGTTTTTTATCAATATGTTCGTTGCAGAATCTTCTATATATTTTGACGCACAGTTTATCAAATATTTCTTCAATCATCTTTTTTTCACATTTGATTAACTCTAAACATTTTATACAATACTCAGTAAAGTCAGATGAAACAAACAACTCATTTGATTTTTCTTTATAATAGTTGCTAGCTTGTTTTATTAAGAAATCATGGATTAGTTCTTCAATACCTAACTTATTTTTACAACCAGAGTGAAAACTTCTAATTGCATATACAAGCTCTTCCTTATAATCATCAGACTTTTCTCTAAGTACCTTAAATGCCTTCAAAACTGAGTTTATACAACTTACTACATCGCTTTGTATTCCAATTTTAGTATGAAAAATATCCATTTGAAAGAACTGATTAACGACAAATTGATAAATAAGTAATGAAAATTGTTAATTCAAAAACGATAAACCTGTGAGGTTAATAAGTTTGGAAAAAGTGATTACTATCATTGATATTAATTGTTGATATATATATATATATAAATATAAATATATATATATATATATATATATATTTATATATATATATATATATATATATATATATATATATATATATATATATATATATATATATATATATATATATATATATATATATATATATATATATATATATATATATAATCAATCAAGCATCCGACAACTGAAAATATAGAAAAATACAAAAAATTTAGGAATATGTTTACATCGATCAAACGTGAGGCCGAAAAGAGCTACTACAACACATTGTTTCAACAGGCAAAGAATGACATCAAAAAGACTTGGACAATTATTAGGAAAGCCTTAAATAAATCTCGTCCTGAATCTATTGAAAGAATTTTTCACAATGGTCAGCTAGTTGAAGACAAATTATTATTATCCAATATCTTCAATGAATATTTCACATCTATTGGTACCAATACGGCTGAATCTATTGAAAGAATTTTTCACAATGGTCAGCTAGTTGAAGACAAATTATTATTATCCAATATCTTCAATGAATATTTCACATCTATTGGTACCAATACGGCTAACACCATTCCATCTATAACTACTAACAATTATAGTGATTACCTGGTCAAACCTGTTTCAGATTCAATTTTTCTTGAAGAAATTACTGAAACTGAAATAGTGAGAACAGTCAACAGTTTCAAAAATTCAAGAAGTACTGCAATAGATGATTTAAGTAATTTTTTGCTCAAGTCGATAATAAACTCCATATCCAGTCCTCTTTGTCATATTTTTAATCTCTCATTCAAGAAAGGCATATTTCCCGAGCCATTAAAGACATCAAAAGTTATTCCAATTTTTAAAAAGGGTGACAAGGAATCCCTTGATAATTACAGACCTATATCACTCTTGTCTCCAATCTCAAAACTCCTGGAAAAACTTATGTTCAATAGAATCACGTCTTTTTTCAACAAGCACCACGTCATTCACAGCAACCAATTTGGATTTAAAGCAAATAGTTCCACTGATCTTGCTCTCATTAATCTCACCCAGCAACTACTACAGCAAATGAACAACAAGCATCTCACAGTGGGTGTTTTCATTGATCTTAGCAAAGCTTTTGATACTATCAATCACGACATTCTGCTGAATAAGATCTCACACTATGGTATTCGTGGGACTGCACATTTATGGTTTGTTAACTATTTGAAAGATAGAAGTCAACTAGTTTCTCTTGGCGACACAAACTCTGCTTTGAGGGGCATATCCATAGGAGTTCCACAAGGTTCAATCCTAGGCCCACTACTTTTCAACATCTTTGTTAATGACATATTTGAAACTTCTAAACTGCTCTCTACAATATTATATGCTGATGACACCAATTTGTTTTATTCTGGAAATTCTATAGATGAAGTTACAGCTGTGATGAACATTGAATTAGTGAAATTTTCTCATTGGTTCTCTGCCAATCGTCTCAAAATTAATATCAGCAAAACAAACTACATGATATTTGGACCAAAAATTAAATTGAATGCTCTTCCTCTATTTCGTATTGAATATGGTGGAACTTCACTGCCTAGAGTGGGATTCACAAAGTTTCTTGGTGTTACCATTACGGAAAGTCTGTCTTGGACAGATCATATAAATGCTGTTAGAAGAAAAATGAGCAAATCTGTTGGATTATTATCAAGGTTCAGAAATCGTTTGAATCATGATATTATATGTCATCTTTATTACTCTTTGATCTACCCACATATTACTTATTGTAATTTGATTTGGGGAAACAGTCCTGTTTCCTCTATGCGTACCCTTTCAGTAATCCAGAATCGTTTTGTTAGAATGCTCTACGGACTTGGAAGAACGGACAATGTTGATAAATATATCAATACACTAAATATGTTAACACCAAGACAAGTTCACTGCTATAGCATCTTGGTTTTCATGTTTAAGCTAATTAATAATATTATGCATTGCCCTGTCTTTGATAATTTTATGTTATCATCAGATATAAAGAATAGACAAACAAGACATACAGGTATCTTTCATTTACCTTACTGCAGATTGAAAATACTTTCTACAAGTATTTACCTCATTGGACCAAAATTATGGAACTTTTTACCAGAAGACATCAGATGTGCATCTTCAGTTCACATTTTTAAAATTCTTATCAAGAAATTTATTTGTGAACATAATTTACAATCGTTTCTATGAAAAACTGAGCATTGTGTTTATATTTGATTTTGTGTGTGTATGTGATTTTTGTTTCTTTTTGTAAAGGGTGGCTACACTACAAGCATTGCTTATTAGTAGTCTCCCTGTTGACATTTCATTTTATTATGCAGATATGTTGACAAATAAACAAATAAATAAATAAATAAATAAATATATATATATATATAGATATCTATATATATAAAAGAACATGTCCTGACTGACTGATAATCAACGCCGAGCTCAAACGCCTCATCCTAGGAACGTGAAATTTGGAACTTATATTACTTTTATAGCGTAAACATCCGCTAAGAAAGGATTTTTGAAAATTTTGCTCCTGAGGGGAAAAAACTGGAAAACAAACTTTTTTCTAAAAATTTTTTCTAAAATTTTTTTCTGAAATTTGGTAAATAGATTCTTTTTCAAAAATAAAAAGATACGTGTTTCACCATTTTTTGAAAATTCGGTTTCCCGGACCTCAAATGTGGGTTGGAAAATTGGGTTATTTGGTTTTTAAAGTAGCTTCTACTCAAAAACTGTTAATGCTACAGGAGTAAAAATTAGTATTTAGTTTCTACTCCAAAAATAATGAAATACGTGTTTTAGCATTTTTTGAAAATTTGGTTTCCAGGACTTCAAATGTGGGGTGGAAAATAGGGCTAATTGTCTTTTATAGTAACTGCTACTCAAAAACAGTAAATACCACAGATTAAAAATTATTATTTAGTTTCTTTTCTAAAAATAAAGATATACGTGTTTCACCATTTTTTACAAATTTGGATTCCCGGACGTCAAATGTGGGTTGGAAAATTGGGTTATTTGGTTTTTAAAGTAGCTTCTACTCAAAAACTGTTAATGCTACAAAAGTAAAAATTAGTATTTATTTTCTACTCTAAAAATAAGGATATATGTGTTTCACCATTTTTTGAAATTTTGGTTTTCAGGACCTCAAATGTGGGGTGGAAAAAAGGTTTCTTTGGTTTTTAAAGTAACTGCTACTCAAAAACTGTGAATGCTACAGATGTCAAAATTAGTATTTAGTATTTACTCAAAAAATTATGATATAAGTGTTTCAACATTTTTTTAAAAATTTGGTTTCCAGGACATCAAATGTGGGGTGGAAAAAGGGGTTATTTGATTTCAAAATAACTGCTACTCAAAAACTGTAAGTGCTACAAATGTAAAAATTAGTATTTTGAAGTTTTGTGCCGGTTAAAAGTAGCTAAGTTCAGTTTATCACCGGCCGGGCCAAGCCGTTATTTTAGAGTCTTCACACGGGCCAGGCCAAACCTTAAATCAAAGTGGAACGGGCCGAGGTTTTTCACCAAGTATATAGATTTTTTAGTGATTTTAGGGTCTTCAGTTGGGCCGGGCCAAACCTGAAGTCAAGGTGGGACGGGCCGAAGTTTTTCATCAAGTATATAGAACTTCTAAGCCTGTAAGAATGGGCCGGCCTAATTCAGACGGGCTGTGCCGGGCCAGGAGTTTGGGTTTTTAAAACGGGCTGGGCTAAGTTGTCGACGGGCCGAGCCGAGACCTAAAAAATTGATCTCTACTATGGATGCACGGTTCAAACTCTCTAATTTCATGCGAGCGAAGCCGCTACGGGCACTGCTAGTATATATATATACAATGTAACAAAAAACTACACACACACACCTGTATGTATATTTTACATACAGGTGTGTGTGTGTAGTTTTTTGTTGCTCTTGTCTCCTTGTTGTTTACATTGAGATACGGTACTTCCGCAGTTGCATAGTTTGTGTTCGCTATTAGTTTTTTTGTTGTTGCAAATTTGCTTTAAACCGTTGCCACTTTAATAACAGGTTTTATTTGATATTTTATTTCACTATATTGAATTGTCTGTGCTTTTTGTTTGTGTTGCTATTAGGCGAAAGAAGTAGATCGTATCTTGTTTATTCCTCCCTTATGATTTATGAATGACTTGTTTAACTTGTTTAACTTGTTTTTTATTTGATTTATTTATTCATTTGTTATTATATTTTATTTATTTTTATTATTTATTTTCTTTTTTCGCTAATCGAATATTTGAGCAACATTTTTGTTTTTTTTTAGTTTCTGTGCTTTTGGTTTTCTGTTGTGTTTACTTTAATGATTTTTTTTTTTTTTAATAATAGTTTATAGTCCTTTACACTAGGTGTTTTAAGACTGAAATGGCTGTGTAGAAAGCACCTAAGTACTTCCTGTCGTAGATCATATTTGACCTTTTCAACTGTCCCTCCTCCTTTATCCAGGCTTGGGACTGGCTCGCATATAGCGAGGCGGAGTTACTACTTTAATGATAATAATAATTTATTTATATAGCGCCAGGAAAATCTGAGGCGCTTACGAAGGTTCCTTCAAACTAGTTTTGAAATATTGAGTCTAAAGTTTAGAGTTAAAAATATTGACGCAGTTATGTATTTTTTCTAAAAACGTCTGAAGAGCGCTAGGGTCTTCTTTTTGGATTCCGAGTAGAGTGATGTCAAGGTTTGGTAAAGATAGTTTCCAAGGTGGTGTCGGAGTTAGGCCTAGGGTGTTCTTGGAGATTTTGGATTCTTTGGTCGTTAAGGTAGTTTTTTTTATTAAAAACTAGCGGGGTTACCCGGCGTTGCCCGGGGTTTTTAGAGGTTTTTCTAATGTTTGTCTCTCTCGCTCCCGTTCCCTTCTCCACTTTCCCGTTTTCGTAGCGTTCCCGGTCGCTTTTCCGCTCTCGGTCGTTTTCCAGCTCCCGGTCGCTTTCCCGCTCAGAAGTTCTGTTATCGATTTTCTCTCTTGCTCGCGTTTCCTTCCAAGCTTGCTCTCCCGATTCCAGTCGCTTTCCGCGTTCCCGGTCGCTTTCCGCGTTCCCGGTCGCTTTCCGCGTTCCCGGTCGCTTTCCCGTTCCCGGTCGCTTTCCCGTTCCCGGTCGCTTTCCCGTTCCCGGTCGCTTTCCCGTTCTCGGTCGCTTTCCCGTTCCCGGTCGCTTTCCCGTTCCCGGTCGCTTTCCCGTTTCCGGTCGCTTTCCCGTTCCCGCTCACGCTTGCTCTCCCGTTCCCGGTCATGCTTGCTCTCCCATTCCCGGTCACGGTTGCTCTCCCGTTCCCGTTCCCATTCCCGCTCATTTTCTCTTTTACATTCTTTCATAACTTCTGTTAGCCTATAAAACGCAAAATAGATTTGCTAAGACTATATATATATATATGAATGTTTGTGGGTTAGTTTGTCTATTATAGAAACGGGAAAGCGACCCGGAACGGACAGCGAGCGGGAACAGAAAAGCAAGCGTGAGCGGGAATGGGAGAGCAAACGTGAGCGGGAACGGGGCAGCGACCGGGACGGGAAAACGACCGGGAGCGGGAAAGCGACCGGCAGTGGGAAAACGACCGAAAACGGGAAAGCTAACAGGAGTGGGAAAGCAGGTGGGAAAGGAAACGGGAGAGAAAGAGACAAACATTAGAAAAACCTCAAAAAACCTGGGCAACGCCGGGTATCTCCGCTAGTACATACATAAACACACACAGACACACATACATGCACATACACATACATACATACACACATACATACGCACATACATATATATATAGTTCCCGCTCGCTCACCCGCTCCACTCGGCTCATTTTGTGACGGATATCAAAAAATTTTTTTTTATTTTTGATTTTCATTGACTCTCAAGGTTGTATGAAAATTTCATTACGATCGGATGAATGGTGTAGCAATGCATAAGGGACATTAACATACATATATACATATATACAAACATTCATTTTTATATATATAGATATATATATACATATATATATATATATATATAGGTATACATAAACACAGACACAGACACACATACATGCACATACACATACATACATACACACATACATACGCACATACATATATATATAGTTCCCGCTCGCTCACCCGCTCCGCTCCGCTCATTTTGTGACGGATTTCAAAATTTTTTTTTTTTTTGATTTTCATTGACTCTCAAGGTTGTGTGAAAATTTCATTACGATCGGATGAAGGGTGTAGCAATGCATAAAGGACATTAACATACATAAATACATATATACAAACATTCATTTTTATATATATAGATGGTGTTGTGTGTGGTTTTTTTTACTCAGATTTAATTTGATTCATTTACTTCTTTAATTTGGGTCTGGAAAGTATATGATTCTGCTTGGATGTTCTGGGGTGATTTTGGTTTTTGCGGCGTAAATGGCTGTACGTTGTCTAAGACGTAATGAGATGGGAATTTCTCCATATTCTACGAGCAGTACAACAGTTAGTTTTCCCACCTGCTCCACATGAAATTCTCAAAGCGCTGTTCTGTATTGTCTGGAGTTTCTTTTTGAGAAATTCATTGGCTTGGCTGAAGGCTTCGCAACCGTATTCTAGTATAGAGCGAATGGCTGCCTTGTAAAAAGTGAGAAGAATGCTTTTTTGGGCATCCCACGAAAGTCCTGTAATTGCTCTCATGAGGTTTAGTCTTTTTTGTTGTTTTCGCTATACACACACATATATATATATCTATATATATAAAAATGAATGTTTGTATATATGTATTTATGTATGTTAATGTCTTTTATGCATTGCTACACCATTCATCCGATCGTAATGAAATTTTCACACAACCTTGAGAGTCAATGAAAATCAAAAATAAAAAAAAATTTTTTGAAATCCGTCACAAAATGAGCGGAGCGGAGCGGGTGAGCGAGCGGGAACTATATATATATGTATGTGCGTATGTATGTGTGTATGTATGTATGTGTATGTGCATGTATGTGTGTCTGTGTGTGTGTTTATGTATGTACTAGCGGAGATACCCGGCGTTGCCCAGGTTTTTTGAGGTTTTTCTAATGTTTGTCTCTTTCTCTCCCGTTTCCTTTCCCACCTGCTTTCCCACTCCTGTTAGCTTTTCCGTTTTCGGTCGTTTTCCCACTGCCGGTCGCTTTCCCGCTCCCGGTCGCTTTCCCGCTCCCGGTCGCTTTCCCGCTCCCGGTCGTTTTCCCGTCCCGGTCGCTGCCCTGTTCCCGCTCACGTTTGCTCTCCCATTCCCGCTCACGCTTGCTTTTCTGTTCCCGCTCGCTGTCCGTTCCGGGTGCTTTCCCGTTTCTATAATAGACAAACTAACCCACAAACATTCATATATATATATATATATAGTCTTAGCAAATCTATTTTGCGTTTTATAGGCTAACAGAAGTTATGAAAGAATGTAAAAGAGAAAATGAGCGGGAACGGAAACGGAAACGGGAACGGGAGAGCTACCGTGACCGGGAATGGGAGAGCAAGCATGACCGGGAACGGGAGAGCAAGCGTGAGCGGGAACGGGAAAGCGACCGGAAACGGGAAAGCGACCGGGAACGGGAAAGCGACCGGGAACGGGAAAGCGACCGAGAACGGGAAAGCGACCGGGAACGGGAAAGCGACCGGGAACGGGAAAGCGACCGAGAACGGGAAAGCGACCGGGAACGCGGAAAGCGACCGGGAACGCGGAAAGCGACCGGGAACGCGGAAAGCGACTGGAATCGGGAGAGCAAGCTTGGAAGGAAACGCGAGCAAGAGAGAAAATCGATAACAGAACTTCTGAGCGGGAAAGCGACCGGGAGCTGGAAAACGACCGAGAGCGGAAAAGCGACCGGGAACGCTACGAAAACGGGAAAGTGGAGAAGGGAACGGGAGCGAGAGAGACAAACATTAGAAAAACCTCTAAAAACCCCGGGCAACGCCGGGTAACCCCGCTAGTATATATATATATATATATATATATATATATATATATGTTTTCGCTACACACACATATGTATATATATATATATATATATATATATATATATATATATATATATATATATATATATATATATATATATATATATATATATATATGTATATATATATATATATATATATATATATATATATATATATATATATATATATATATAGTTTCCGCTCGCTCACCCGCTCTGCTCCGCTCATTTTGTGACGGATTTCAAATTTTTTTCTCTATATTTGATTCTCCTTGGTTGTGTGAAAATTTCATTACGATCGGATGAATGGTGTAGCAATGCATAAAGAACATACATATATACATAGATACATACAAACATTCATTTTTCTATATATATATAAATATATATATATATATGTATATATATATACATATATATATATAAATATATATATAAATGAATGCTTGTAAATGAATATATATATATATATATATATATATATATATATATATATATATATATATATATATATATATATATTGAAAATGAATATATATATATATATATATATATATATGTATATATATATATACACACATATATATATATATATATATAATTTATATCAATGATAATAATTTTTGTTTTAAGCATATTAACCTCACAAGCTTATAGTATTTGTATAATTATCACTAACGTTTTGTTTATGTATTCATTGAATTCAATTCAATTTAACAAACAAAAACTATTCTCGCAATAATGGCAGAATTTAGATTTATCGATAAAGATGTTAATCATGAAACTCTTACAGAAATCAGACCTAGATATATTTTGAATCTTGTTGAACAAGTAAGATTGGGTCGTAATAATCCTAAGGAACCTCCAATAAAAAAAACAATTGGTTTTCAAAAATCTTTATTTGACTATTATCGTGAAGTAACATTCGGTGGTTCCTTAGAAGAAATTCCCATAAAAGAATTGATTGATGATTTTCAAAAATCTTTAGACCAATATCACTTTGAATTAATAATCCAGAATCCCTTAGAAGAGCAAGCTAGAATCTACTATAAACACAAATCAAATGAACTATTTGCTTCTTCTGTTTTTACTGAGTACTGTATTAAATGTTTAGAATTAATCAAATGTGAAGAACAGATGAGTGAAAAAATGTTTGACAAAAAAACTTGCGAAAAAATTATGAAAGTAGTAAAAAATGAATTAATTTCTAAGCAATCGACATACATAAAACGTATGTTTATTGAATTTTTTGAAAAATCAGACATTGAAGGGGCTCAAATAGTATACCAGTTGTTACAAGAAAGTGATGATGATTTGAGAAAAAATATTGCTGTTGAAATTAGAAATTGGATAGAAATAAAATTTTTTAATTTATTTGAAATAATAAAAAAGAATTCTCCCAACGTGTCAAATGATTTTAGTAGCAGAGCAGTAAATACTAACCTTTACAATTTTCTTTTTAGCGACAAAAATTTTAGAACGCAATTTTGTAAAATAACGGATGTTGTTTGTCGCTTTATCATGCAAGTAGTTGAAAATGAAAGAATGGGTACTGTTTATTATAAAATACATTGGATACAAGATATATTAGATCAACTTCATAAATTTGATAATCAATTTTTAGCATTCATTTTTGAAAATTATCTCTTAAAAAATGTATTTCGGGATCCTTTAGTAGAACAAGCTAAAAACTATCACGAAACAAAATATAAGGAGTTGATTGCTACGTCTTACTGTAGTGAATATGATATAAAATATTTAGATTTAATCAAATGTGAACAAAAGAAAATTGAAAGAATGTTTAATAAAGATATCTCTGAAGAAATTATGAAATCACTATAAAATTGCAAGCTTCGGAATAAAAAACATGAAAAAAATGAAAAAGCACACGATGATACCAGTGCTATAATCAAGATAAAAAAGAAAGTTTGTATTTGCAAGCTTTGGTTGTCAAGTTATTAAAAGAAGGAGAATTGCATCACGGAGAAATTATTTTTTAGAATTAATAAGGTTCTTAAGGAATCTCACATGTTTCAACCTTCGTATGATTCAATTAGGAAAACTTTGGACCTTCTGATTCAAAAAAAATTTATAAAAAATTATGTTTTCCCTGATGCAGAATATTTTATCCTTGCGTAAGCCTTAGTTACTTATCATGTTCAAAACTTTTTTTAAGGAAATAAAACTCACTTTTTTATTCTCTTATAACTACACTGTAAATATTTACGCTGATAACTCACTCACTCACTGCATATATATATATATATATATATATATATATATATATATATATATATATATATATATATATATATATATATATATATATATATATATATATACTAGTGGCTGACCCGGCTTCGTTCGGGCTTTTTGTTTAATAAGCATGCAGAGGGTCTAGGGCCGGGGTTTCGGACCCCCGTGGGAGCTTTCAGATAGAATTTTTAATTGATCGAAATTCTGAGAGTAAGGCACAATATTTTTCATTACATACACATATATCCATATATATATATATATATATATATATATATATATATATATATATATATATATATATATATATATATATATATATATATATATATATATATATATATATATATATATATATATATATATATATATATATATATATATATATATATACGACTCTACTAGGAATCGAACCCACGTGTCTACGGCAACACCGCCTTGCCTAAATGCAAGCGCTCTTACCAACTGAGCCACCGACCATCCCCAAAAAAGGATGGCTAGAAGTCCCAGTCTTTCGGAGCTACTTAACATTAGACTACGACTATGATAGGCTCAGAACTCCTTACTTCGGCTCGACAGCTTGTCTGCTGCCAGATAGATAATTTATGAAGTGAAACATTGCGTTGAAATGTTTCGAGAGCCTTACAAATAAGATGACTCACTGTCACCACAAATAACGCAAATATTTATACGACCCTACTAGGAATCGAACCCACGTGTCTACGGCAACACCGCCTTGCCTAAATGCAAGCGCTCTTACCAACTGAGCCACCGACCATCCCCAAAAATGGATGGCTAGAAGTCCCAGTCTTTCGGAGCTACTTAACATTAGACTACGACTATGATAGGCTCAGAACTCCTTACTTCGGCTCGACAGCTTGTCTGCTGCCAGATAGATAATTTATGAATTTATATATATATATATATTTATACATACATATATATATATATACATATACATTTATTAGTTTTGTTTTTCCTCTGAATTAATGTTCAGAAGGCTCACACAGCAATGGATCGTTGATTCTTATTTACAAGTCGAAGCGAACAATCTCAACTTCATTCGACAGAATCAGAAGCGACTGCGTGCCGAGCAGTATTACGGACTCGCTGATCATGGGGCGAATGTGGCTCAAAATGAACAAATAGCAACTGGAATATCCGTCATTCTTAAATCGAATTTTGAAGGCTCACCTCGAAACATGAGAGAGCGATGTTGTGACGCCATGTCCATATTCGCAAAATGGGGTCCACCTGATTTGTTCATCACCATCACCGCTTATCCGAGCTGGAAAGAAATTTTAAGCAATTTGAAACCAGGAGAGAACACCACAGATCGTCCTGACTTAGTCGCAAGGTTTTTTAAAATTAAGCTAGACTCATTGATAAAATACGTCACTTCAAATGGAATTTTCAGAAAAGCAGTCGCATTTGTCTATTCTATTGAGTTTCAGAAAAAAGGGCTGCCGCACGGGCATATCTTAGTAACATTGAGAGCCGAAAATAAATTCACAACACCCGAACGAATTGATCAATTCATTTCTGCAGAAATTTCTAGAGTTAATAGTCCTAGGCTTCGCGAAATAGTGCTAAAATGCATGATACATGGCCCATGCGGCATCAGATATCCAAACGCACCATGCATGAAGGATGGAAAGTGTTCAAAGCATTATCCTAAGGAGTTTAATGAACACACTCAACTCAATGTGAATGGATATCCTTCCTATCGTCGTCACCGTGATGAGCAAGTAACAGTTAAAGGATCGTTGATGGATAATCGTAATGTCGTGCCTTACAATCCTTTTCTGACACTAAAATTCAACGCACACATCAACGTTGAATGTTCCACTTCTCTGAGATTCGTCAAATCTCTAATATAGTAGCCCCCGTCACCCACTCACTTACTGATTCTGTCACGCTTACGTAATTAGTCGTATAGCTACTATATTATCGAAGATATTTCTATTAGTATTCAGTAGTTATTAAATACAATTTTTTTATCATTGATATATATATATATATATATATATATATATATATATATATATATATATATATATATATATATATATATATATATATATATATATATATATATATATATTAGTTTTATGAAAATATATATACTGAAATTCTTTAATAACTAATTTAGTCAGTCAGTCAGTCAGTCAGTCAGTCAGTCAGTCAGTCAGTCAGTCAGTCAGTCAGTCAGTCAGTCAGTCAGTCAGTCAGTCAGTCAGTCAGTCAGTCAGTCAGTCAGTCAGTCAGTCAGTCAGTCAGTCAGTCAGTCAGTCAGTCAGTCATTCAGTCAGTCAGTCAGTCAGTCAGTCAGTCAGTCAGTCAGTCAGTCAGTCAGTCAGTCAGTCAGTCAGGACATGTTTTTATATATAAATGGATTAAAATGGAAAAATTGTTGTGGATTTTCCGAAAGCTTTTCGTCACGAAATTATTTCTGAAAAAAATAAAATAGTCGTTTTGAAATTTGATGTTAAAAACAACAAAGACGCTCAGGCATGGTTGTGTGAATACCAAGAACTTACTAAAACAAGCTGGATTGTTTGTAAAACATATCCAGGGCTTATTAATAAAATGAAAAAAAACATTGCATGCCATCACTCTTCATTTAACAAGGTAATGAACAATAACAATAATTATATTTTTTCCATACTTTACTTACTTTTTAATTTTTCTTTACCATTTATTATTTAGTTTAATTTTTTTATGTCTTACACTGTACCCCATGATGTGTCTTTTTGCAGTCCATGATGTACAAATAATTACAGCTTATGAACAGGTATTATGAACAAACATAACTATAATTATAATGACTTTTTCACATTGTCTTGTAGGGTTTTGGTAAAAATAAAATTAAAAACATGTCTTGTTGTACATATCTGAAAATCAAAATTTCTCAACAAGCAAAAAATGAACTGAACTTGGAGAAACAAGAAGTATAATACATCATAAGTTTAGTTAAATCATAAAATAGCTAAAATATTTAAATTTACTCAATCCTAACTTGTAAATATTACAAATGTGAGATCACTGCTTTATTGGCATATTATTATGTCACTTTTTTTAATTATGAGACTTGCAAACACAAAGAATTTGTTACATGTTATTCACTTTTAAATGGAAGTATATAAAAACTCTTTAAGAAAAATATAAGTTTACACTTTTTTATTTTGGTTGCACAGCAAGGTATGAATTGTCAAATAGAAATCATATTTAACCACAACCACACAGTTTGAAATGATCAAACATTGTCATTACTTCCTTCTGGAAAAGAGATGCGTGAAATATTTGAAGGTATTTAAAACTCTAAGCTACTAATCTAAAATATGTTGCATGAACATACAATATTACATTTATTGGAGTACTGCATAAGTTTTGTTTTATCCTTTTAGTTTTTTGGTTATCAAAACAATATTCATTTTTTATTGTGTGAAGGATATTTTCAAGATGGATTTGGCATTGTAGAGGCAATACAATTTCATCAAGATAAAATAGAGTTAGATGAGGCCCTACAGAAAAATTTTGCAGATGCAACAAAAAATCCAACATCTCGAACTGTGCTGTGGTGGCACTGTTTGGAGAGAAAAACACCTGGGGCCCCATCAAACAGCAGCTTTTTTCTAAGTGAGTGGTATTTTAATAGCAATTACTAACAAGCTATTCAAAAAAAATTTTTTATATAAATATTTTTAACAAAAACATAGGGATTACTTTGCATTTAATTAGAGCTATGTAAAAGTGTAGTTACTGAAAAGTAATTAAATTACAGTATGATTTAAATTTTAATCACAGCTAATTATTCAATTAAAAATGTTAGGCAATTTGATTTATCTATCCTTACATAGAGTTAACATTTTTTGCTTTCAGATATTAAAGCAAAAGTTGCCAAGCTTATATATCAAATGGCACTGAAATGTTTACAGCAGAGGATCCCATTGCAGTTGGTGTTCATGGGAATTTTTCCAACATCAGGCTGGTGTCATGAAATATTTCAATAAGATAATGCCAAATCCTCACCCTGTGTCTGCCCACTCTAAAAAATTAATGTCTATATTGGCTTTTGGAAATAAAGCTGAGACACTTGACTTTTATGAATCTCTCATAAGTGAACCTACATTTTCTGCAGTAGTTCCAAATATTGCGGAAGAGGCAGCAAATAAAAAAGAAAGACCAGACAAAAATATCAATTTGGTGATACCATTGAGTTTTGATACTTTGAAAAATGATGATATAAAAGATATTACTGGAAAGGTTCTAAAAGATGCTGCCAACAAATAAATGTTTTAAAACATTTTGCGTCAAATTAAACAACTGCACAACAAATTTAGATCCTCTGCCGCTAAACCACGCAACTTGAACTATAATATCAGCTTAAATTGTCTTAAATCAACCAAATGCTAAATCGGATGAAGACAAACATTAGACATTTAAACTGGACATTTAATAAAATGAGATTTGAAATGTGCTGTTTTTTCTAAAATTATCCAAAAATTTGTTAAATTTGAAATTGATCATAAAATAAAAGTTTAAAAATTTTTTTTTCCCATGTAATAGAACATTTTTTTCTTGAATCTTGGTCTCTAAATTAAATTTTTTATTATCCAAAAACAGCTAGTTATGTAGCTAGCCTTGGAAAGCAATGATTGTTAGAAAAAATGTACTTTACAGAAACAGTACAAGATGATGTTTTTTAAATTTTAAATACTGGTGCGACCCTTGACGTTGACATAAAATCTTCAAAAAACGATCTTAATGTATATTGTTGATGAGTTATGTAGCTTTTAATTAAAAATTAATAAGATATAAACATCTTTATTAAAATATAGATAGTTTCCAAGATTTCAAGATATGAACACCCCAGGTTTACGTTACGCCGTTACGGTTGTAACGACATCGGCGATCAGTGAGTGAATGTATTGTTTTTTTACATCCACCGACAGCAATGATCACGTGACTATTATAGTCAATCACAACAAACTAGATCATCTGGAACCAATCAGAAGCCTCCTGTGTTACAAAACCGGGTATGATCTGTGAATATGCTGCCCGGGGCTGTTAGAGGTGTTTTATCGTTTTTTTTCTCTGGCTCCCATTTCCTTCACCGATTGCTCACCCACTCCCGGCTGCTTTTTCTTTCACGGTCACTTTCCATGACTTTTTTGCGCTTTTCCGCTCCAGCTTGCTTTCCTTCTCCTGCTCGTTCTTTTTGCTCACAGTCGCTTTTCCGTTCCTCTATTAAATTTTAGAGTTTTCCCAATGTGGCTTGGATGGGCTGTAGCGGAATGCTGTGCACAGTCATCAAAGTTGATCTGTTCTCTCGTTAACACTTTTGTTGTTTGGTTTGCTCGTTTAGTTATGTCTGATCTTCCTCAATTTTAATTAGTATTCTTTAATGTATTGGTTCCACTCTGCAAGTGTGATCTTCTGCAAAGGATTATTTCGATTGACTAAAGCCGATAGCTCACACTGAAAAAAATGAATATATTAGTTAATGCTGCAACAATGTCAAAAAACCGCTCATATATCTCAACAGGTTAATTTTATTTTAAATACCCGTAAGATTATAAATGCTTACAATAGATTTATCAAACACTGTTCAACAGCTGCTTTGCGAAAAATCGCTAGTCTTACTTTTTGAGTTGTTCTAAGTTTTTAAGTGTCATGTCTACAGAAAGCATATAACGCTAGAATTGTGAGTAGGGCATAGCGGGTCTAAAATTCCGTTCCGGGTCCGAGTCCGGGTTTTCAGAGCCAATACCCGGGTCCGGGTGCTAGTTAGTAAGCTATAGTTGTATAGCCGGAGGCAATCATTCATGTTTAGTTGTTCATAAGTTTTTTAATACGCAAAAATCTGTTTTAATAATTGTTATATATATTCTATCAATATTAATCTATAACATATCTAAATTTCATTGCAATATGTTTGGGCTGAGAGGTTCTATTGAAGTTTAAAATGAATCAGAACTGCGAGAACATTTTGCAATTCGACGTCAATTAGGCGCATAGTTATTTGAGTGCGTTTACTTGGCTTATTATAAAATGTTTTTATTTAAATTCACTCGTCTCTCTGTTTGTTTGTTTGTTTGTTGGTTTGTTTGTCTGGTGTGATGAAATCTTAGAAACTATAAATCACCCACTTTTCGATTGTTTTAGATTCAAAAATTTTAGTTCGTTGACTCAGATAAAGAGACAAAGAAAAGCATTTTTTTTCAAATTAATTTTTTGACTAATATGTGTAATATATATTTACTAGAGATAGCCCGTCAAAATGACGGATTTGTTTAAATCTAATTATATATTATTTTACGCATACATACATACATACATACCTACATACATACATACATACATACATACATACATACATACATTTTTTTTTCTATGATAGTTTATAGTCCTTTACACCGGGTGTTTTAAGACTGAATTGGCTGTATGTAAAAAGCACATAAGTACTTCCTGTCGTGGATCAAAGTTTGATCCTTTTAACTGTCCCTCCTCCTTCATCCAGGCTTGGGACTGGCTCGCAATTAGCGAGACGGAGTTACATACATACATACATACATACATACATACATACATACATACATACATATATACATACATATATACATACATACATACATACATACATACATACATACATACATACATACATATATACATACATACATACATACATACATACATACATACATACATACATACATACATACATACATACATACATACATACATACATACATACATACATACATACATACATACATACATACATACATACATACATACATACATACATACATACATACATACATACATACATACATACATACATACATACATACATCATACCGGAGACATCTTGGAGCGACAAGAACTACGGGTGTCTTGGCCTGGCTAGCCGGGGCACATTTCCGTCTTCGCATGCTACGTCTACAACAAAAGAATTATGCCCCCTGAGCTCTTACCGAAAGGGGGGGGAGAATGATGAGCTCATCAATGGACTACAGGATGATGAACCGGCTTTTCCAAAGAACCCTGATGGGGGTTTGCCCGTGTTGTGTCGGTGTGGAAAAAGCTTTAAGACAGTCCGAGGAATGAAAGTTCACAGAACAAAAATGGGATGTCTTCCCGCTTCGGTTCGCCGCCAATTATCTCTCAATGCGGGCTCAGTTTCGTCGGCTCAAGAAGTTCCAGAACCTATCCATATTCCACAGATTGCTTTCGACGGAGGAACTGAATGTGTTTGCTGGATCCACCAAAATCTGGCACTCTTCGAGCGACAAAACAAGAATTAGATGATCACTTCCGTTTGGCGTTCAAAGATCCTCTTGGCGATTCAGAGCTGCCGGAAAGAACCGATTTTCCCGAAGTACAGTTGCCGAAGTATCTCAGTTTCTAAAAAAAACGAGGAACAAATCTGCCCCAGGTCCCAACGGCATTTCATATTTGTTATACAAGAGATGTCCAGGCGTGCAAAAGCTGCTCTACAACCGTTTAAAGATTGCATTGCGATCTAGATGCGTAGATAGGGAATGGCAGAAGGCGGAGGGAGTTTTCATCCCCAAAGAAAAAGATTCGGTCAATATCAACCAATTCCGACCAAGCTCACTATTGAACGTGGAGGGAAAAATATTTTTCGCTGTTCTGGCCAAGAGGCTCACGGATTTTGCAATTCGTAATGAGTACATTGACAGATCCGTGCAGAAAGGAGGAGTCCCCAGAGTACCGGGATGTATCGAGCACTCATCCATGATTTGGGAGGCCATCAAAAGAGCAAAACAAAACCAACTCAGCCTGCATTTGGTGTGGCTTGATTTAGCAAACGCGTACGGGACTGTTCGCCATCAATTGCTCTGGAAGACACTCAAAAGGCACAATGTTCCAGAATTCCTCATCGATGTTCTGCAACAGTATTTTCGCCGTTTTAGACTACGTCTGTCGACATCGACGTGCTCCACAGAGTGGTTCAACTTGCGGGTCGGAATTGCTATGGGGTGTTCAATTTCTCCCATCCTATTTGTTCTGGCTATGCAATTATTGCTCGGTTCGATTGCATCTCGGGTTCAGGATGTTTACCTGGGAAAAGAAATTTTCATGCCATCGATAAAAGCCTTCATGGACGACACTACTCTTATCTTGAATCACTGCGGCGAAATGCGCCGTATTCTTCAAAATTTCAACGACTTGTTGTCCTGGTGTGGAATGAAGTTCAAGCCAACCAAATCGAGAAGCCTTTCTTTGCGACATGGAGAGATTGATGGTTTTGTCTCATTCTCGGTGGCTGGTTGCGAAATCCCAACAATCCAGCAAGAGCCTGTGAAAAGCTTGGGAAGATGGTACAACGTCTCCATGAATGATGTGAATCAGAGCAGCATCGTTCTGCAGGGCTTGGTTGAGGACCTGAGGAAAATCAATTCAACCGAGCTGCAGGGAAAGTTCAAGGTATGGCTGGTACTAACAGTGCCATGGGAAAGCAACATGGAAGCCTCAAATATCTTGAAAGAAGAACGTTACAGAATCCTTGCCCAAGATTTGGAGCGTGCGGGGTATAGAGTCGAGATTTTTCCAGTTGAAGTAGGCGCCAGGGGTTTAGCCGGTCGCTCACTCGTCAAATTGCTTGTGGCTCTCGGAATGTCGGGTCGGAAAAAAACTCAAGCTATCAAGAAAATAGCTGAAAGAGCAGAAACAGCTTCTTTTTGGATATGGACGCAAAGGAATGAAAAAGGAGATAATAAATTTAAACAGCCACTTCTGGCTTCGTACAACAGTGTTAGCTCCTCCTTTGTTTACAAGTTCAGGGACGAAGTCGCGTTATGGCTGCCGGCGAAAGTTTCGGTTGTTTGCAGTAGAAGGAAAGTTGCTGGCGTTTAGAAAATAATCGAAACAATGTTTCCTGCCATTATGGTTTGTGGTGTTTCTCATTTGGTGAAAGTGGTGGCATGGCTCGAAGTTCCGGAGGTGAATGTTTCTTTCGGTCTCGGAATCTGGTGGTTTGGTGGATACTACAGTTACTACATGCTCAAGTTCCGGCGTTTTGAAAGACAGTTTCTCATCTTGTTACAGTTGCTTGACGGTTTCAAAATGACTTCTTGGTTCTGGTACTTTGAAGATTTGCCGGTTATCTGGTTCTGGTCGGAAACGGCATGTGATACACAAATTTCGTCAGGGGGCGGCCGTCTGATCAACGGTCGTGGCCCGCCCTCCAGTGGTAGCGTCAGGAAAAGGGCCGAAACGCTGGGAGGGTCTTCCTCTGAAGACCTCTGACGAACTTGCTCGAAGAAGAGTTTTCACATACATAAATACACACATAAATACACACATACATACATACATACATACATACATACATACATACATACATACATACATACATACATACATACATACATACATACATACATACATACATACATACATACATACATACATACATACATACATACAAACATACATACATACATACATACATACATACATAATCCCGTTTCTGTTCCCGCTCACGCTCATTTTCTCCTTTCCACTCTTAACTCCTAACTTCTTTAAGCCCATAACACATAAAATAGATTTGCTAAATGTTGTTTGAAGCCTTCAAACGTTGTTACGTAAACTAAATTTGAATTTTATTACACAAATTACCTTTGATGGTCGTACATAGGCACTTTCGGCCTGGAAAGTTTTTTAGCCTACCTGAGATGGGAGATCGGAGTTGGGAGTCCAAACATTCTTAACATTCATCCCCTGTATGAAAACTAACTCCTTGTTTAATTTCATCAAGATCGCTCTCCCGCTCTGCTCATTTTGTGACCGATTTCAATTTTTTTTCGCAAAAACCTTATACCATTGCCTCTCAAGCTTGTTTAAAAATTGCACTGGTGTAGCAATGCATAAAGAACATCTATACTTACGTACATATTATCATATATATATATATATATATATATATATATATATATATATATATATATATATATATATATATATATATATATATATATGTATATATATATATATATATATATATATATATATATATATATATATATATATATATATATATAGTTTCCGCTCGCTGACCCGCTTCGCTCCACTCATTTTGTGACGGATTTCAAATTTTTCTTCTCTATATTTGATTTCCCCTGGTTGTGTGAAAATTTCATTACGATCCGATGAATGGTGTAGCAATGCATAAAGAACATACATATATACATACATACATACATACAAACATTCATTATATATATATATATATATATATATATATATATATATATATATATATATATATATATATATAAGTTTAAGTTTAAGTTTAAGTTTAAGTTTAAGTTTAAGTTTAAGTTTAAGTTTAAGTTTAAGTTTAAGTTTAAGTCCACGAGACGACTTGAACGGATTTATCGTCGGCATCACACAACGGCGAGTAAATCTATATGGATTGACGGCCTGCGGACCATGCGATATTTGTTCCAGAAAAAAGAGCATAAATACTGGGAAGCCAGGATTGCCGCTAATCAGAAAGCTCCAAAAAAGCTCTGGAGTAACTTGTCAACACTTCTTGTTAAAGAAAAGTCCTCATCTAATGTGAGTTCTTCTATTACTCCAGACCAGTTTGTGAGGTTTTTTCAAGACAAGGTAGAGCAAGTTAGAACACATACAGCGCTTGCAAAGCCACCATCTATACTTTTGACCAGCACGTTGTTCATGGATGAATTCCAACCAGTCACGGCTGATGAGATAATAAAATTGATAATGGCTGCTCCGAACAAATATTGTTCATTGGATCCATCCCCTACTTGGATTATCAAAAAATGTTGTGTCCACATTGCATCTTTTGTCGCTTTGATGTGCACTCGATCTTTACAAGAAGGATATTTTCCTGCTAGTCAGAAGTCAGCACTTGTCACTCCGCTTATTAAAAAAGACGGACTTGACCCTGCTGACATGAAGAGCTATCGACCAGTCTCTAACCTGACCTTTATGTCAAAACTGGTAGAGCGGATTGTTGCTAAACGATTGAATGTACATCTAGGTCTTTCTGGCAGTCTCCCATCGAACCAATCTGCGTATCGCCGGTTTTACTCTACAGAATCTGCACTACTCAAAGTAGTGAATGATCTGGCAGTTGCTACTGATAGTGGTAAGGTGTCGCTACTGAGTCTCTTAGATCTGAGTGCCGCATTTGATACTGTTGACCATGGAATCCTTATTGAGAGACTTGAAAAAACTCATGGCATCTGTGGAGTTGTCTTATAATGGATTATTTCATATTTAACTAACCGCACGCAACGGGTTAGTGTGGGTGGGAACTTGTCATTGTCCGTGTCGCTTAGTAGTGGAGTACCCCAGGGATCAGTTTTGGGCCCACTACTCTTTCTATTGTACACCACTGATTTACTTGAAATTATTCATCGTTCTGGACTCGAGGGACACTGCTATGCCGACGACACCCAAACATATGTTCACTGCTCTGTTGATGATGCGGAGAATGTTCACCTTCGCTTAGTGCCCTGCATAGAGAACATTGAACAGTGGATGGCTTCTAATCGTCTAAAACTGAATGGCGATAAGACTGAATTAATCTGGATAGGTGCAAGATCAAATTTGCAACAGAGTAAAGCAAAAACCTTGTTAGTTGCTGGGGCTTTGGTTGCCCCTACAGAAGTTGTTCGAAACCTAGATGTTTATGTCGATTCTGAGCTTTCCATGAAAGATCATATATCTAAACTGTCAAAATCTTGTTTTTTCCAACTACGACAACTTAGAACCATACGCATCCGAGAAGCCACTACATTGAGTTTATTCAAGGCCGAGCTAAAGACATTTCTGTTTGCGAAATCCTATCCAAATTGATGATCAGAGAGAAATTATTTCATTTTTCCTGACATGCTGATTTTTGTGTTTTATATTATTTTTTGCTTTATTTTTATTCTTTTGTTTTGTTGTTTTTATTGTAAAAGGATCCCTGAGGTGTTACACAAAAGGGCGCTTGAAATCCAAATAAAATTAAACTTAAACTTATCTGTATATATATACGTATATATATATATATATATATATATATATATATATATATATAAATATATATATATATTTATATATATACGTATATATATATATATATATATACGTATGTATATATATATATGTATGTATATATATATATATATATACATATATATATATATATACATACATATATATATATATATACATACATATATATATATATATACATATATATATATATATGTATATATATATACATACATATATATATATATACATACATATATATATATATATATATATATATATATATATATACATACATATATATATATATATACATACATATATAAATATATATATATACATACATATATATATATATATATATATTTATACATATAAATATATATATATATATATATATATATATATATATATATATATATATATATATATATATATATATATATGTATATATATATGTATATATATATACATATATATATATATATATATATATATATAAATATATATATATGTATATATATATATATATACATATATATTCATATATATATATATATATATCAATGATAAAAAAATTGTATTTAATAACTACTATACGACTAATTACATAAGCGTGACAGATTCAGTGAGTGACGTGGTCTACTATTATATTAAATATATAGCGTGACAGATTCAGTGAGTGACGTGGTCTACTATATAATCCAATAAATCAAAAATCAAAAGCCAAATACAAACAATACAGAGCAATATAACAAAAACAACACACAATACGAAAAAAGCCATACAACAGTCCATTAATTCAAAGTTTACATAAGCTTCTGCAAGTTCCGTTTCAAGTCTAGCGGTAGCACAAAGTCGATGAAAATTTTGAACATTTTGCATTTGTTCAGGCGAGTAATTATTGTCGAAGGTACGAATAACGTTAGTAAACTCTGTTCTACAATAAGGACATGTGCCAATGTCTTTTGGAGCCCATTTTTTTATGCATTCAAAACAAAAAATGTGCTGGCAATTGTTTAAAATACTAAAACATTTTGGCACTTCAAGGCAAATTGGACATTGATACTCGAGTTCAGAAGAAAATAAACTTGTTTCACTTTTTTCATAAAATCCTGGACAATATTTATCTGAGCAGACACTAAAACAGATCATTTGTAATTAAAGAGTTAAGTATAAAAACTAATCTTACGCTTTTAGTAGCTTATATGTTTTATGGAGAATCAAGACAAATAGGAGCTTATTAAATAGGAAATATATATATATATACATATATATATATATATATATATATATATATATATATATATATATATATATATATATATATATATATATATAAATGTATATATATATATATATAAATGTATATATATAAATGTCTATATATAAATGTATATATATAAATGTATATATATAAATGTATATATATAAATGTATATATATAAATGTATATATATATATATATATATATATATATATATAAATGTATATTTATATAAATGTATATATATATATGTAAGACTCTACTAGGACAGTGGTTCTCAACCTGTGGTCCGCGGACCACTGGTGGTCCGCGACGAGCAGTTGAGTGGTCCGCGAAACTTGATCTAGAATTGTGTATTTTTTATTTGTTGATATAATTTTTCAATAAACCTTCTATTCAGTAACAGAAAACGTTTAAAATTATAGTTTTATCACTTTAAATTTTAAAATGTCAAAATGCGAAGATCGATAAATCATATTTGGTCTCTCTTATATCAGGACATACAATCATTGATTGAACAATTTAATTTTTACTTTTATGATCTGAATGTACAAAATTCCGCATGGATTTCCAATCCATTTCTTGCATATGTCGATGACATTGACTCAGTTTTATCAACAACAGAATTAAACCAAATCATTGAACTGACAAACGACTCAACATGCAAAATGTTGCACAAAAGCGTTAGTTTGGTAAAAGTTTGGATACACATATCACACGAATTCCCAGAAGTATCAGAAAAAGCTTTTCTGGTTATTTTACCATTTGCATCATCGTATCTTTGCGAGTGTTGATTTTCGGCCATAGTAGCGATGAAAACTAAATATCGTTCTCGATTGGATGTTGAAAATGAGTTGCGTTTGGGTCTGTCGTGCATCACTCCTCGATTGGACAATCTTTGCGCTAATTTGCAGGCTCAGGGATCACACTAAATTGATGACAAGAACAAAATGTAATAACTATGATGGACACGGATGATACAATGCTAATATGTGGATTTTAAATTTTAGAAACCTAAAACTTTAACTAAACTTAATAACAATTCACTAAACTAAAATGCTAAAAAACTGCAATAAAAATTCGCAATAAATTTAAATTTCTCAGATAATTTTTTATTTTTTACGTTTTTTATTTCTATCTTAAATCTGAAAATTTACTATAAAAAATACTTGTGAATTTGTCTCCGATTTACTTCCTGGACAACCCAAAGCTACCATAAATTGAGCCTCCAATGCAAAAAAATCGTTTTCGGCTGGGGCTCGTCCCAGACCCCCTAATTACGAGTGGCTGTCCAGTGGTGGTCCGCCACTGAGGCACATAATTTTGAAATGGTCCTTGAGTTTGAAAAGGTTGAGAACCTCTGTACTAGGAATCGAACCCACGTGTCTACGGCAACACCGCCTTGCCTAAATGCAAGCGCTCTTACCAACTGAGCCACCAACCATCCCCAAAAAATGATGGCTAGAAGTCCCAGTCTTTCGGAGCTACTTAACATTAGACTACGACTATGATAGGCTCAGAACTCCTTATTTCGGTTCGACAACTAGTCTTCTGCCAGATAGATAAATTATGAAGTGACATTTAGGCAAGGCGGTGTTGCCGTAGACACGTGGGTTCGATTCCTAGTACAGTCTTACAAATATTTGCGTTATTTGTGGTGACAGTTAGTCATCCTATTTGTGGTCTCTCGCAAAACAAATCAATATTGTGGATTTGCAGAAATTCTTTTAACTCTGTAAATAAAATCAACTGCTTTTTAAAGGACACTGATGAGAGGTTATTTCCATATGTGTTTTCTAAAAATTCAGATTGTTACATAAAAAATTCAACAGATGATTTAATTGAAGAATGTCCTTCAAAATTTTTTTTGTGACCCTGCAAATTTGTATTGTGATTTTGATGCTCGTTATATTTATTATCGTTATATATTGAAAAGGATTTTTTTCTATGTGCAAATTTTTTCAGCAGCTTCGGCTACACTCGTTTTCTTAATATACTGTTTATCACCGCAACTGCGAAATGTTCCAGGAAAATGCATTGTGTCTATCGATTTCTGTTATAATGTCAACGTTTGAAGGTTTATGTTCATGGTATATAACTACTTATCTACCGGACATAATATTTTCAATTTTTAGATATAGTCCATTTTTTGGATGAATGTCGTGGCTTTTGATTAATGTTTTACATTTGGAGGAAAATGCACACAAAACATTTTAAACAGAAACAGTAGATTTTATTATTATTTATTTTATGCATGGGGAACTCCTATTTTGACTGATTTGTTCAGTTTATTTTGTTTTTATTTGTGCAATGATTGTTACATTTGGCGTTCTATTTTAGATGGATTTATTGATACTTCATTTTTTGTCCTTATAATATAAGATTCTTCTGTTTTTGAGAATGGCAATAATTACTGGCGTTCTGTGGGTTTTTATTATAATCACACTTGCTTTTGCCAAAACAGAGCCTGACGTAATTGAAATTTGTAGTCATCTTCAAGATTTTATTTTATTTCTGGCTTTTGTTTGCAGAAAAAAAAATTTCTTGCAAATCAAAATGAAGTTGTGCCCATAATTTTTTTAGTGTTCTATAATGGTATGCTAATTTAATAGAATTCAAATAACAAACAAACTTTCTTTGTTTTATTTGAATGCAAATGCACATTTTAAGGCCAAGTTTATTCAACAGATATTTAAATAAATTATCACCAATAAAGTAAACAATTTTTATAACTGTTTGCAAATATTTCAAGGCTTCTGTTAGCTTTAACCGATGTTTGCTTGTTTTTTTTGTATGTATATGTAGTAAATATTTGGAATCGGTTTATGGACCACTTACAGTTAATTTTTGAATGAAATTGTGTTCATAACTTTTTTAGTGTAGAACAAATTCCATTTGTAATCATTTGAAGGAATTGAAATAAAAACAAAGTTTGTAAATTTAGAGTAAAAAAAGAGTGTTTAGCAAAAGAATGCTTAACAGTAGAAATAAAAAAGTGACTAAGAGAAGGAGATTGAAAACCAGACTTTCGTTTGAAACAGCTTAACGAGTAGTTTCTTTAAAGCTTAAGTATATATTTCCGAGTTGTATTTTTTATCATTGTCATTGCAATAAAAATGTTGTTTATTTTTTGTGTTTTATGCGTATTTTTGCCGCATTTCTTTTTTTGTATTTTTTTGTATTTACTTTTTGCTTATCTCTTGTGATTTTTATCTGCGTGTTTTTCGTTGTATTTGGTTCTGATCAAAAGCTAAAGTTCTGATCCTAGACAACCCGTACAAAAACTAAAGTTTATAGAAGTTGTTTAATAAAATTTAAAAAAACCCGCTTATCGTGGACTTAATGAAATTTTTTTTTTCATAACAATACAGGAGTTTTGCTTAAGGACGATCTGTACAGGTATAAAATAGTCACAGAAGATTTATATAATTACAAAATCGAAAAAGACAAAGAAAAAACATTATAATAAAATACTTCTGTAAGTTATTAGTGTCTATAATAATTTGAAATATAGAATTTAAGATTCAGTTTCAGTTTTCAATGACGACAATTATTTATTGGAAGCTTATCTGTATCGGAATGCTACCTATATGTTTGTAGTTTTGTGGACCTTGTAGATAAGTTTGCACTAGAACCGCGTCAATTACACTGATTGACAGTTCTAGCAATAATAACATTATAACGCTCAATTTTTGCTTGCTCATGTATAAAATGTTTTTACACAAAGGTCTTGACTACATGAAACCGTTATTAATTTCCTGCTCGTTTCAATCAAGAAGGCAGATACTCCACGGGGATGCAATCATCATCCTCACAGCCAACTTAAACTATGGCAAACGTGCTTTTGTTGTAGCTGGTCCAGCTCCTTAAAATAACTATAATCTAACAGCTTAGATTCGGGGATAGAGAGCAACTAAACTTTTCAAAATTTCATAGGCACGCAATTCTGGTTAGGCCCGTTTTTATATCAAATTTTCCGTATTGAAATGGACAATCGATTTTTATTTTATTTGAACAAAAAACTATATTTAACTTTTAAATTTTTAATAAAAACTTATTTTCCACTTTGACTCGAAAAAAAGACGCAATCCCTCCGAGTTTCCCTCACGGATGTCTTCCTCCATCCACCACCTGGAGGACGCGCCCTTACGCCGTAATATCCCAGCCTAATATTTCGGAGCAATGCTGAATTTCCGCTTATGACTTAGAGGAAAAGATCACACGTAATTATTACAAGTATTCAAAATAATAATCAAAATGATGATTGGATTAATGAAATTTTGGATTTAAAACTACTAAAGCAGTTCATTAATATTTTTTTTTAAATTGTTACAGTTGATATCTAAATATCAGCTCGTACTTAACTACACCACTGCTTGCCACCATGACTTTATACACCCATGATTTATAGCTGTTCAAAAAGAAATGGTAACAACATACGTATAACTGTCTGCATGTAGAAGGGCAGGCTGACATTGTTAGAAACTATTCAGATTTAAAAGATCAACAGGCGTTATAAATTCATGATCACACCATTAAAAATGATCTAGAAGTATAAATACCAATCATAAATGTTTCGGTTGAAGTCAATTAAAAGTTGTATTTTTATTTGATTTTTTTAATTATGGAAGCAACAAAGTGTGAATCTTGTAATAACTTTTTTTCAAAGAATCATTAGATTTTAATTGTTCACAGCTGACACTGTCATTAAAAAAAACTCTCTACTTCCATATTTTATTTTCATTGCATTGTGTAGTTAGGTTATTAGTTAAAATTATTAGATGCTGTTCATTGTAAAACTCAAGAGAGCAACAAATTTTGCTGTGTACTACAAGCAAACTTTTTAATATTTTTGGCAGATCTCCACGTTGAGGCTATAATTTGTCTTGCGTCAAAACATTAAAGTTTGCCGATGAGACAATGCTGGTTTAAGCAATGGCGATCAGCTGGACTGTAACGGAATGCAGAATTATTGGAATCAGGTGAATGCTAGAAACAAAGTTGTCGCAGATGCTAATCTGTTGTTTCCTGTTTTTCAGCTGCTCTCATTCTGTCACAAAGCAGCTGAGGCTGCAAAACAAACGCAATTGCAGTGCTTTTAATAGCGCATTCTCAAGTCAGCTGACTGTAATTCTACCTCTTCATCAGCGCGTATTCAAACTAGGAAGTAAACTTTTAAGATAATTATAGCTGGCAGTTGTTGTTATAATTGCTTTCGTTTCAGTTTTAGATACTTTGCAAATGTTACATCAGTGTAAACGGAAGCTGTGAAAGAATTTATTACTCATTAATAAATAACAAAAACTTGAAAAATATTATTTCCATGTTTCAGCGGAATTTGATGACAAGAATGTTGGTAGTTTTTAATTAAATAAACAATTAAGCATATGAGCAAGTAAGTAAAACAGCTTATATCATTTTATAAAAATTAATTTTTTTTAATAAAAACATACTTTTAAAAAAACAAAATATTTATTTCTTTTTAAATTGTATAAAGAACGAATTTTTAATTTTTCTTTGCTTTAATTGTTTTTTTGTGAACGTTTGGCATCTTTAGTAGAAAATGTTTTAACAAATTCTATGTAATTGTATTTTTTTATAAACAATTAGATAGAAACGAATGTTTGGATATTAGCAACTACGATTCAAATACTGTCAACTGTTCAAACACACTTGGAAGTTACATCTTGTTTTGTACTGAAGGTCATTTTTTAATTAAAGAAAATGGAAAATACATTTGTTCAAGTAATTATTTTTTTTTATTTGTAAAGTTTAACTTATAAATATAAATTTATATAACAACAGCAGGTTTTATTTTTTATTTAGATGCTCAAAAACTTAAAACTGCAATTATTGGATCAACTGTTGGGTTGTTGCTGCTTTTTATTTTATTAACTGTTGGAGCAATGTATTTTTATTTAAAATCAAAAAGGTGAGAAAATATTTTATAAATATTTTTCAAAATATTGAAAAACTTTGAAAAAACACTATTATTAAATGAGTTAAAATTCAAACCAAAACCACAAACATATTTTTTTGATTTATTAAATAATCAATGCCTGTGTCCTTGCTGATTGAATTATTGAGACCTAATAACACTGAAGGTAAATTCTTGAGCCAGTCTCGTGAGTTGATTTTTGATTTTGCCTTTAAGTTTTTTTGAGGCGGTGATGTTGTCATTTCACCACACAGTTAGCTTGTGGGTGGTAAGCAGTTACACGTTGTTTGTCCGCATCAAGTTTGCAAGTACTTCTATGAAGAAAAGGAATACGAAGTGTGTTCCACAATCGAAGCTAAGGATGGCTAGTACATTATGTTGAGAGATCCATTGGAGGAGGGCTGTAGATGCTGCTTCTGTCGTAGCTACAGAAGTGGAAAGGGCCGCAAGCCATCGTGTGGCTCGATCGAAGATTGTAACAGGATATCGCATGTTGTTGTTTGTTGTCCAACTTCTGACGCCATTGTAAGTTGTTTTACGTCGTTTATTTAAGAAGACAAAATTAAGCAATACGAACGTTCTACACAACGATAACGATATAACAACGATAATCAAGTCGATCGAGAAATCCAGAAACAACGAGAGTTCATAGTTCACTGGCGCGACTTTATATTATATATATAGCCTGAAGGGCTCAGCCAATAATTGGGTTGAAATGTAGATTTGTTTTTGGCTAATCAAATTGAAACCAAGTGGTTCCAGTTTCACTTTAAAAATAATAACACATGATAAGTATGCCAAGTTAACAAGATGGTGCTATATTTGACATTCAAAGAAAAGAGTCAACAAAATTTTGAAAAAGAAAATAAAATAAATAAACCAAAATTTTCAATTTTATTAAAATCTACAAACAAAAAAAGATACAAGTTTTTTCAACTATTTTTCCAAACAAACAAGGTGGCTTTTAAAACAAAAAATGCTATAAATAATACACATCTTATATTTATTCTATTTTTAAAAACATTTCAAATTTATTATAAAAAATCAAGAAACAATTTTGTCATTTTCAGGACCCGCAAAAAAAATGCAAAAATAAATAAACTTTGATTGACCTGAATAAATTAATCAATCAAAGCAAAAATTGTGAAGAAAAATATCTTCAATTGGCTAAAAAGTCAAAAACCTAAGAAAATGTAACAGATAAACACAATTATGAAGAACTGAACTCTGTTTCATTGAAAAAATTGTAATTTACTCTGCTCATTATGATAATAATTATTTTTATCATCAATTTTTTACAATGTGACACAAACAAAAACAAAAACTTTCATTAAATCAGACAAAATTAAAATGAATAATTAAAATAATAGTTAATCAAATTGAACTGTAACAGATTGGTCTTCAAGATGCAGTAATTTAAACGATCAATTTCTAAAAACTACTGTTGATGGCATCAACGGCAATTTTTTATATATATAACTGAATAAATAAACTCAAACTCAAATGGTTTTTGTTTTTATAGAGACCGCCATGTGCACAACAAATTTTTAATATTAATTTTTTTAAATTAAATATCAAATTAGTGATTGTGACTTTGCTAATCCATCTGAGTTTCCACTTTTCCGAATTTCCGTGTGAGTAAGATGGGCTCGGAGATTATATAAGTAGATTGGAATAAAAAAATCAACTTTAAAAAAAAGTTTTGTTCTAGATTTGAATCCAGACTATTAAATTCTAAAGCAGGTCGTTTAAATGAAGGCGGTGTCAGTTTAGATTTGATTGAAATCACCTACAATCATAATAAGGGTTTTTGTGCATTTCAAACATAAAATCACTGAGGTTTGAATTAAGAGACATGATTGTTTTGAAACATAATATATCTACTATTATAATAATAATATTATAATAATAATTGTATGTTTATGTAATAAAAAACGATCAGGAAGTTTATCTACTATTCATAAACTTTTTTACGAATATAATTAGACGTTGCAGTTGACATGTATAATTACATCTAGCTCTATAAATTATATCAGTAATTTATAGAGCTCAAGAAAACTAGCGATATTTTGAAAAGAAATTAAATAAATTCTTATTCTTCACAGCTGATCTGTAATTTAAACAAACTTCCTTGTTTCTTCCATATTGCATTTTCGATTTGATAAGAATTCAAGACTTTTAGCGTTTTGTTGTTGGAAATAAAACTCTAAACAAAACAATGTTTATCAAACTGATTGTAATATTTTCTATATTTGGTTTTCCTACCATCAAGTTGCAAGGTCAGATTGTTAACGCTATTTTGTTCAAACTGTTTTGATTCATTTACCATTTTTTTTGTTACAAAAGTTTTTTGTTTCATATAATATTAATTTGCTTGGTAGCATGATTTAAGTGCCAATAGTTTATTTTCATGCTATAACTAACAATTTTTTATCAGTTTTTTTGTTTTAATTTTTATTAAAACACTTTTTTCAGAAATTAACATCCACTTGATTAGCTCAAAAATATATGCATTTCCATTACAAAATTACTTTTTTTTATAATAGTTATGTGTTGGTTCTTAAAATACAAATTTGTTTGGTTGAATTTAAAAGAAATTATAATAAAAAATCTTATAAAAATCAAGGAAATGCAGTAACTAACTTTATTTAAAAAACGAAAATAACTAACAGTTTTTGTTTATTGTTTTAAATTTTTTTTGTTTTGTTTCACATTTTCAGATATATTGCTCAATGAATTAAATATTGCTTATCAAAAAACGGCAAAAAATGAATATGGTAGAATTGAAAGAAAATTAACTGATGGAAATATATCAACGTGCATTTCAGTTTCTTCTTCTTCGTGGTTTTCAATTGATTTAAATACGAATAAGGAAATAAAAACTGTTGAAATAAATCTTAAAGAACCAGGTTACAATATTTTTGTAGTTATTTTTATAAAATTTCAATGATAACATATATGTTAATATGCTGACAGTGGATGACATTTACACACGTATATTTGTTTCTAAAAATGATTCATCGTTTCCGAAACTTAGATTTTCGTCTGATATTTACAAAATGTGCGGTGAAGGCTTGATTTATGAAACAACCCGGTTTGATACATCATGTCTAGGGAGATACATTTTGGTTGAATTAGAAGAAGATTTATTTCCGGAAATTCTGGAAATCTGTGAAATTTCAAAGTTTATGAAAGGCTAATAAAATTTTATATTCGATAGTTATCGATTTTGTTTCAAACTCATAAATCAACTTTAAAAACACTTTTAGATTGCACATCTGAAGAGTCTTGCGAACAAAATGAAACCTGTAATAAAGTCGAACATAATCAAAAAGAGTATTATACCTGCAAGTGTAAGGTAGGATTTAATAAAGAAAATCCTACTTCAACATGTGTTGGTGAATAATTTTCAGTCCATCATTAATTAGATAGTCTCGTTTCGATAATTTAAGACAGTTAAAAATTTTTAAAATGGGTTTGTTTAAGTGTTCTGATACGTGTTTATGTGGCTCGAAACGATTGTCCGAATATTGTTTTTGAGGTTTGGGCAAAAAGGCCTCCCAAAACGCTACTCCCGCAAATCCACCTTTTCTTCAATTTGTTAGCTATTTAAACATACCTTAGCATGGTATTGATTCTAATAATGTAACCTTGAAATTAATAATTAAACATTCAAAAATATTTTTGTTATGTAATCACTTTTGAGCTTAGATAAATTACGTTAGGCTAGACTAAACTAGAATTATTATAAATTTTGCAGAGCTAATAATTGAATTATTGAAAAAACTAAATTTTTCTAATTTAAAAAAAAAACAAATTAATTAAAAATCAGCCATGAATTAAATTTAATGTTACTTGTCAATTTTAGATTGTTTAAAATTGCTTATAAATTTGTTATTTCATTTCTAGCAAAAAAATGTTATCGTTTCTCTATTGTTAATATTTTATTCTAACTATATTAAATTGTTTAAACATTGAAATTTGATATTGGTATTAGATGTTGATGAATGTATAGTTTCATCTCATTCATGTGATTCATCCTCAACAACGTGTAAGAACACAATTGGTAGTTACGAATGTCATTGCAAAGTTGGATTTCATAGTTCAAATGGAAGAAGGTGTACAGGTTAAACAAATAAAAATTAAATTTAAAATTATTAAACATAAAAAGTGTTGTTTTTTAAAATTACAATGACAATTTATTTTACAGATGTTAACGAATGTACAGACAGGAGAGATAATTGCGACCCTCATACGACAAAATGTATAAACACACAAGGAAGTTTTAGATGTGACTGCAAGAGTGGATTAATTCAAGTACATGGAAGCAGCACACATTGTACAGGTTTGTGTACAAAAACACGTGTATTTGAATTTTTTTATTACTGTTTTATTTTATTTCAACTATTTTGTTTTTTATCTTTTTAAAAATCTGCTGTAAGTCTCATTAACCAATAAACTAATGAATAAAAACACATTTTTGAGTTTATTATTTTTTAAAAATAAAAGTAGAGTTATTTTTACAACGCTTATATTAACTTGCGTTGTTGTTTGTTTGTTGTTCGTTATTTGTTGTTAGTTTCATCGTATTTTCTCGAGTTTTTTTAAGGCCCTTCTAATGGTTATAAAAAAATCATTTTTTGAATGCAGGTGTATATCCGGTGATAATAGATTATTTCGTTTTTAGATTTAAAAAAATTAAATACTTAAAAAAGAAAAACAATAAAAATATAAAATTATAAAAATAAACAACATTTATATAAAAATGTATTACAAACTTAAAAATAATATTTAAGTGTAAGTCATAAAATTTTGTGAACCAAACTTTGCGTCCGGAAGATAAAAGCGTTAGACATTCGAATATTTATCTATATATTCGACATTTTCCGAACGGGGTACAACCATTCCTGAGTCACCTGGATTTGAAGATCCACGCCAAAATAACTGCTCAGGTATTTGAACTAAATTTAAATGTTTATAAAACAAAATAGTGTAATCTACATCTCTACTTAATAATTCTTCAAAGACATCAACGAATGTAATGAAAACATACACAACTGTAACTTGTTTTCTACTAATTGTGTTAACATTTATGGAAGTTTTCAATGCAATTGTAAAGATGGATTCACTGAAATGCTTGATAGCAATTCAACATGTTCAGGTTAAAAACAAGTAAAACTGCTATTGATCAATTTCTTACTAAAATTTACTTTAATTTGACTGCATTGATTAACTTCACAGATATAGATGAATGTTTAATACATTCATCAGTTTGTGACAACATAACAACCGAATGTCAGAATATTGTTGGAAGTTTCAGTTGCAAATGTAGAGAAGGTTTTAAAACAAAAAAAATGAAACCTTCACTTGTTATGGTATTATTTTTTATTTTAAACACAATTGTAATTTTTCAAATTTTGTAAAGTATAATATTTAGATTTGTTTTCAATAGTTCACAGTTTTAGTTTTAAAATGCTAAACAATCATGAATTATTGTTTTTCCACATTTAAATAACGCTGCACTTTTTAATTTTTATGTTAATTTATATTCAATTAAATTCTCAAAGCAGGAGAATAATATTGTGAACAATTAGGTGAAAAATAAAACATAAAGTTATGGTTATTTGCATCTAGTTTAAAAACATTTTTGAATGAGTATCAAACTAATTTTCTTATTTGTTTAGCCGAAGCATACCAATCTTATAATTGTATAAATTTGATCTCATTATTGTGTAAAAAAATGTAACTGTTGCTTGATTCATAAAAAAAACAGTTTCATGTTTTCCTCAAATTGTGAATTACTATAATTAATTGTTAACGAATTATTGTCAATGGTGCTGTGATTAGATTCTTCACGTTTTTGATTTTGAAAATTTTGTGTACATGAATAATGTTCACTAGTAAATATTTTTAATAAATTGTTTTGTTGAAAAACAATATTTGTCTTTTTAATCAACATTAGATTTATTTTATCAATTTCAAGATATTGACGAATGTTCAAACTTCACAAATTACGACAACTCAGTTAAATGTGTAAATTTATTTGGTAAACACGAGTATTTGTGTAACGAAGAAAGTTATTATATAAATATAAACGAGAAAAAACGGAATGTTTAGGTTTCTAATGTTTTATATATTTTTTTAATTTAATTAAAATAACTTTTTTTGTTTATTGGTTGATTAAACTATTGTGACAAATGTCTTGATTCATTGCAATTATAAATAAAAGTGTTATCCAATACGGTTTAAAATATTGTTTCTCGCAAAAAAAAAAGATAAAAAGCACTTGCTTTCTTTTGCCTTGGGAATATTGGAACATAGTGTACTTGAGCTTTGGTAGCAAAAGGAAGTATATTAAAGAGATTTAGTCTGGCCCGTTGGTATAAAAAGTTAAAATGATAATTTCATGCTAAATTATGTACACTCATGACTGTTGTCAACCTCTGATAGCGCTACTCATAAGAGTTAAGCAACTCCGATGCTGTAGCACTTTTCGGAAGCGATGTCCAGAATTGTTGCCTGTTTGCTGGCATCAATGGGCACAACTTGGTGACGATATCAGGCTTTTTTCGAGGTGTAAATGCTTTTTGCTGCAACTCGATTGTTTGTCAAAGTTTCAAGGTGGGTGGAACCGTCAGTCACATAGTCAGGGCTTGCTGTGATCGAAAGTTATGTATGAATAAATTGAGATGTAACGATTTGGCGTAGAATTCAAGCCCACAACGCCGAATCGGAAGATCACACAGTCAAAAGGATTGACCATGTTGTTTACGAACTGCGGTCAAGGCCAGAAGTGAAGATAAAAATATTCTGTGTTGGTGGCCTTGCTGGTGTTTCAACTACGCTGTTTGGGGACGAACAGAATTAAAAAAGGGGTATTTTATATCTATATTTACAGCCTCATTTTTTCTTTGATTGATTTCAAAAGCGAGTTTAGAAACCAATCATGGAAAAGGAAATTATCGTTATTTGTGATTAGGTGAATATCAATAGACCAAAAAGTGTACAGAATAATTCCTCATTTTTATTACTTTCAATAAATTGTAAAACCATTCCAGAAGAATCCGATTAAATTGTCAATATTGTATCAATATATTTATAAATGTTTAAGGTTATATTTTATTGTATCATTTTTAGGAACCAACCAGAAATACAAAACTGCAAAAATGATCTAGCTTTGATTGATCTGAATAAATTGAACAATCAAAGCAATAATTCTGAAAAAAAAAATATCTCCAATTAGCTGAAAAGTCAAAGTACTCGGAAAACGTGATTGTTGATCACTATTATGAAGAAATGAAATTGTAGTTCTGATTTGTTAAAAATTGATCAATTGACTCTTATTCTTACAAAGTTATCTTTGTTTTACTATCAGTTTATTAGACGATTAATACAAGGTGACACATTAAAGACCAGAACTTTTAAAAAACAAACAAATATATAATGAATTCAACAACAACATTTTTTTGTAGCACACTGTGTTAAAATTTGAATATTAAAGTACAGTAATTCAAATCATCAATATCTGAAAATTATGCCTTGTAGATGGCATTTTCCTATATGTAGTTCCTGTCTTTTTGGGTCACCATGTATAAAACAAACGTTTTGCCGCTTAAGCACAGTTTTAAATTTTTTATAATAATTTCGCCTTTTTGTCTTTCTTTCTGTTTTTCTGTCTGTTTCAGCACAAACCCTTTTCCCGTTATCCAACCGATGTGAAACTTGGTCCATAGACTCGGGAGGACCAAACAATAATTTTGAGATGGTCACTCTCAAAAATAAAATATTTAATCCTTTAATTAAACGCTCAGCTATGAAACGCTATGCATCATTGAAAGACAACAAATTTAGAATTCCACTTTTAACCATTTTACGTATTGTTATCCATCTGAAGGTTTTGTCGGCTATTCGATATTTTATATATATTAGGATTTTTTATTTGTAATGGAATATTGTTTTCATACCAATTTTATTAAAATTATTGATTATCAAATCATTTTTTCGTGATTGCAGTTATCAATTTTACACTAAAAATATTCTTTTCATTAAAATAGTGTTTAGAATAATGTATTCCATGTTAACCTTTAGAATTATAGAATTATAGCTTTATGAAATATATTTGCATTGAATTGATATCTTTCATTTTCAAATATATAAAGGATTTTTAATAAAGGAGGTTTAATAATAATAATATGGATAATATATATAGCGCAGTACAATGGAATAGTCATCACAAGAGCGCTGTACAAAACATCAAAAACCTCGGATAAACACAAAAAAAAAAATAATAATAATAAAACAAAAAAACAAAAAAAGGTTTAGTTATAAGACTTAATGAACAGATGAGTTTTAAGAGCTTTTTTAAAAGCCTCAACAGAACAAGATAAACGAATAGATATGGGAAGATAGTTCCATGCTTTAATAGCAGCGACAGAAAAGGCCCGTTGTCCAAACTTGCAGAACGCAATCGCCGACGAGATTCAACTGAACTGACGGACAAGCACATTGACGTGATATATTCAGGCGCGAGTCCATGCATGGCCTTGAAAACCAGCAGACACAGTTTAAATTCGACACGCTCTCGAGCCCTTAACCAATGAAGTTTGTCACGCATGATATCTGAGATGTGGTCAAATTTCTTCAGACCAAAAACAAGTCTCGCTGCAGTGTTGAGTACTGACTGAAAGCGACAGAGGACATAGTCAGGCTGATCAGCGAGCAGAGCATTGCAATAGTCGATTTTTGAAACAACAAAGCTATTAACCAGTGACAACGCAACCAATACTGGTATGCATCGTCTGCATGTCTTGAGTTGTCGCAGTTTGTAATAGCACTCTCCGACCACCTTGCCCACGTGACCAGTCATGGACATGTCTGAACTGAGCAGCACACCAAGGTCCCGCACCATAACAGATGAACCACCTAGATCAATTGGGCAGCAGTCAAGAATGAGCTGTCGACGCGTCGTGGCACACCACATACATTCAGTTTTGCCAGCATTCAGTTGAAGCCTGTTGGAGGCCATCCATTGTGCCACCTGTTGTACTGACTCAGCAGTTTTTCTTTTAAGGGTGGCTGCATCAACCTGTCTGCTGCTACAGTACTGTTGAGTGTCATCGGCGTATAAATGTACAGATAAGCCAAATGACTGTATTATTTTTTCAATGTCAGCAGTATATAAAATGAAAAGTAGTGGTCCAAGGACAGATCCTTGTGGTACACCACAATAGACATTGTCAACTTGTGACCTTGCCCCGCAAAAACTGACAGTGTAAGATCGTTCTGACAAATATGATTTTATCCAGGATAAAGGCGTTGATTGGACGCCAAAGGATAGCTTAAGTCTCTCCAGCAGTATATCATGATCGACCGTGTCGAATGCCGATGAGAGGTCTAACAACGACAGTAACGCAATGTCGTCAGAGTCAATGGCTAGGATAATGTCATTGACAACTTTTACGAGTGCACTTTCGGTTGAGCGATGTTGGCGGTAGGCAGACTGAAGCTCCGGAAATAACTTGTTGAGATTTAGATAAGATGTAAGTTGACCAGCAACTACGCGTTCGAGAAGTTTTCCCAGTGTGGCCAAGTTGGAGATTGGTCGGTAGTTTCTTGGGTCAGACTCGTCCATGCCGGTCTTTTTAAGAATCGGTGTACAATGGCTGTTTTGAATGTGGCCGGGACAACACCGCTAGACATCGACAGGTTGAACAGGTCCGTAATGAAAGGGGCCACTACGTCAGCACATTCCTTCAACAGCCACATTGGCAGCGGATCGATTGGTGACGAGACGGCTGGTGCGGCGCTAATTAGTTTAATCACGGAATTAATATTAGTTCCTTCAAAGCCTGTAAAAAAGCTACCGCAAGAAACAATACTATAAGTTGGGTCACCGGCATCAACGGTAGAAGCACGAATGTCATCGACTTTTTTTTTGAAGAACGTCGCTATCGAATCAGCATCGATCGAATCAAGAATCGGTGCAGACGCTTTCTGACGGCCAAGGAGTCGGTCGATAGATCTCCACATCTCACGTGGGTTGCCTTTTTTTGACTCAATATATCGGCACCAGAACCGACTGCGCTTGGAATCGTTAAGCTTGTGCATCGATCGAAGTGATGAAAGCCATATGGCACGATCAGACTCATTAAGAGTTCGTTTAAAACGGCGCTCAAGTCGACGAACGCAACGTTTTTGTTGCCGACATTCATCATCAAACCATGCGTCTGAGGATCGCCGACGACGTGAAATAGTTTTCTCAGGAACATGTTGATCCAATACAGACCGAGTAATGTTATCGAAAACGCCGATCATTTCGTCAACGGATGTTGGTACCTCTTTCATCGCAGTATTCAATGACTGATGTAGGTCAATACGAAACTGGTTGAGGTCTAGTTTACGCCAGGGTCGTGAGAGAACTTTGGTGTAGCAGGCGGCAGGCGATTCTAAATTGATGTTGAACTGTAGCAGCAGGTGATCTGACAGGCCAGTTTCAAAAGTGTTGACTTGGGAGACGACGTCAGCGAGTAACGATGATGTCGATCGTCCCACCCATCTTGTGTGTTGGCTGGTGAACGTGCTAAACCAAACCGAACGACGACAGTGTTCATTACAGTTGAATCGTGTGCGAGTCGCTTTGACGTTCAATGTGTATGTTGATGTCACCTGTGATCAGTACTGGGTTCTGGAATGATGTCAAGTATTCTAGGAGTAAACCGAACTCTTTATGAAACATCGTGCACACTTCTTTGGAACCAAGGCGATAGATCACGACGACGATGTAGGTGTTGCTCATGACTGAAGCACGTGCACAGATATATTCAAATTTAGTGAACACAGTTGCTAGCTGTAGTCTAACCAGTCTGACTCCAGAGCGAGCTATAATCGCTACGCCACCATGGTTGACATAATTTGTATGATTTCGGTCTGACTTTGGCTCAATTTTGCGAGCACATTCAAGGATTTATTAGTGGTTTAAGTAAAAAATTAAAAAATACGGTTTCATCTTGATTCCCATCCAGGATTTCAAATTTAAATTGAAGAACAAGTTTACATTTTTATTAAATAATTTCATTAAATCCACAAACAAGTGGAAAAAATCAAATTTTTAATGAATAATTAAATAAACAATCTTATATAAAATCATTTTTATACTGAAAATGCGTTGAAAAATTGAAATAAAAGTTTAGGTATTTTCTGTAAGTTAAAAATGTTTTACCTGGTATGCATTCTTCAAAAGAAACTAAATTAATTAAAATTACTGAGGTTTATGAATATAAAAAATGTGAGTTTTTTTATGCAAATCCAAACTGCGGGACCTATCTGGAGAACGTTTCACATAAAGGTAGTTCTCAATGATTAAAGGTGTTTAAAGGTGTTTTTAAACGTAGAGGAATATGCTTTCTAGCGATTCGTAACGTTAAAGTCGAAGTTATTTATAACACAATATTCCTCGAATTTATTTTAACTTTATTAATCTACCTTGAATATAATCTTTTACTTCACTCTAAACTCACTTTGTAGAAGTTAGCCCGGTTCTGACAAATCTTTTGATAATTCCAATTTCTCTACCAAGAAAACTCATTTTCTTATTGAGGACCACAAAAAGGAAAAAGACCAATACCAATTATATATATATACACATATATTTATACATATATATATACATATATATATATATATATACATATACATACATCCATCCATGTATATATACACTCAAACACACATATACACATATATACACTAATGATACAAAAATTATACGCACACACAATGTCACAGGAGCACAAATATACACATATACATACATATACATATATACATACATATATATACACACATATACACACATATACACACAGATACATTCATACATAAATGACTATTGTTTCAACACAACCAAAATATGCACACATAATAAAATAAAATAAACAACTATTATGAAAATACGTAAGATGAATCATCTTCATCTTACATATCCCCCCTCTTCCGAAGAAAACACTAAGTGTTTTTTTGTATTATCTTTGGTGGATTCTTGCCTGCTCAGAAAATCAGCTCCAATATTTTCTTGTCCTTTAATATAATTCACTTTGATTCTATATGGTTGAAGAGCTAATGCCCATCGCATAATGCGATCATTTCTGTACGTCGAAGAGTTAAGATATTTGAGAGGCTCATGATCAGTCTCTAGAGTAAAGGGTCTACCGTACAGGTATTTGCGGCATTTTTGAATTGCCCACACAATTACTAAGCATTCTTTTTCAATTGTTGCATAGCGTCTTTCTCTGGGTAGCAACTGCCGACTGAGGAACATCGTCGGATATTTGCCATCACTCCACCTTTGGAACAACACTGCTCCTATGCCTGTATCAGAAGCATCTGTTTGCAAGATGAATTCGTTGGACAATTCTGGTATCCTAAGTATTGGTTTGCTTAAGACATGATGTTTCAGTCTGTCAAAAGCAGCCTGCTGTGCATTTCCCCATATCACTTTATTTGGCAAACCTTTTTTTACCAATTCCGTTAAAGGGAAAGCAACTTCCGCAAATTGTGGGATGAATTTTCTATAATAGCCAATTAAACCAAGAAAAGATCGTACCTGTTTTTTTGTTGCTGGTATCGGAGATTTTACCATTTTTTCGATAAGTTTTTCCGAAGGTTCTATGCCCCGGCCACTGATTTTATGTCCCAAAAATTCTATTTCTTGGTAACCAATGTGACACTTTGAAGGTTTAACCTTCAAGTTACCTTCTTTCACCTTCGTAAAAAATAACCTCAGTGCTTCCAAATGTGCTTCCCAAGAATCTGTATGAATCAACACGTCGTCAAGGTAGTTATGGATATTGGGACACCTTTCTAACAACTTCCGCATTATTTTGCAAAATGTAGCAGGAGCATTCACCAATCCAAAAGGCATCACATTAAACTGATATAAACCACGATGAGTTGCGAAAGTCGTGTACTTTTTATCTTCGTGCCTCATCGGAACCTGCCAATAGCCTTTTGTCAAATCAAATTTTGAAAATATTTGCAGCCGGTTAGTTGGACCAGAATATCTTCCGTATTTTCTTGCGGGACTGCATCCAAAATTGTCACTTTATTAATTTTGCGATAGTCGCAGCAGATTCTTGTTGTACCGTCATTCTTTTTAACCATGACCACTGGTGCCACGAATGGAGAATTGGATGCTTCTATTATCCCGTTTTTAAGCATATCGTCAATTTCCTCATCCAATTTCTCTCTTAGAGCAAACGGCAGAGGATAAGGTTTTTGACGAATAGGGTCCGAAGAGGTCAGATGCATCTCGTGTTCTCCTAGATGGGTGACACTTGGCACAGTCGAAAAAATATTTTTGAAGCTATGCAGAAGTTGCTGCAACTCGCGCTTTTGATTTGGGTCTAATTTTGAATCAATAAGAATATCCTCCAACTCTTCTTTGTTTTGGACTTCAAGTAGTTCTATGTCAACTCCTTCTTCTGGTTCTGATTGTTCCTCCAACAACATTGCCCCACCTATTGTTGAACTGTCCAATCTTTCCTTATTATTTCTTTTTTGTTGGTCAGAATTACGCACCACAAAGTCCTTCAGCATATTTATGTGGTATACTTTTTTTTCCTTTTAGATCAATACGATAGTCTACTTCATTCAATTTGTCTAGAACTTCAAACGGACCCTGCCACTGCATTAATAATTTATTATTTGAGGATGGTTTTAAAATCAACACTTGTTGTCCCGGTTTTAAAGATCGCTTTTTGGTAAAACGGTCATATTGCACTTTTTGACACTCTCGAGCTTTTTCGAGTTCGAAATGGGCAATACGGAAAGTTTCTTCTAGACGATTTTTTAAATCTAAAACGTACTGGTAAGTGGCTTTAACCTCCGTCGTATCTTCTGAATATAAGAAGAAGTTCCCGCATAATATTTATTGGACCTCGGATACTCCTCCCATACAGTAGTTCAAAAGGGGCAAATTGAAGGCTATCCTGTTTTGTAGATCTGTACGCAAAAAGCAACGGGTCGATGAATCTGTCCCATTCTTGAGGCTGCTCCGCACACACTCTTTTTAGCATTTTTTTAAGAGTGCCGTTGAACTTTTCAATAAGTCCGTTGCACATAGGATGATATGGCGTTGTAGTCAACTGTCTGATTGACAACAACCGACTGGTCTCTCGTAATATATTCGACATAAACTGTGTCCCTTGGTCACTAAGAATCTCATTTGGAATCCCCAGTCTTGAAAAGATTGTCACCAGTGCTTCCGCGACCGTTTCAGCTCTGATATTTTTTAAAGCTATGGCTTCTGGATATCTAGTGGCATAGTCCATGCAAGTTAATATCCACTTATGACCTCTTTTTGATGGTGGAATGATTTCTCCGATAAGATCTACTGCCACCCGTTGGAAAGGATTCTGGATAATTGGCATCCTTCCCAAGGGCACCGGTCTTATCCTCCCTTTATCAATCGTTTTTTGACAAACTTCACAGGATTTGCAATATCGCGTAACTCGTGCTTCCAAATTAGGGAACCAGAAAATCTGTAATAGTCTATCTTTTGTTTTTTCAATGCCAAGATGACCTCCCATTGAACTATCATGGGCCAGTTGTAGGGCTTGTTCGATGGTTGCTTCAGGTAGGACCAATTGGTTCACAATCCTATTTGGATCTTTTTTAAATCGTCTATATAAGAAGTTGTTTTTAATTACAAAACAATTCCTCTGATCGTCCTTTAAATCTTCCTGGACTTGTGACCAACATTTTTGTAAGGTAGAGTCTTCTTTTTGGTGTTTTTCAAAATCCTGTGCTGATAAGAAATTATTAATCACCGGTGTTTTTAGTAATAGACCATCTTTCTTCTCTTCTTTTGCTTGTTGGCGTGTAATCACGGTTGCCGTAATCTCTTCTCTACTACTTAGGTTTCTGATGTTACCCATGATTAGGTCGCATATAAGGTTTTTCATACATACGGCTTCAATGACTCCATTAAAAAAATTCGTTTCAACTTTAATCATCGCCGTGGGTGACATCCGAATGGTGCCATCAATCAGAACACAACGCCTTAATCTACCTGTCATTTGTTGTGGAGCGACCAGTGCTTCTTTCACAATAATAGAGGTACACCCCGTGTCCCTCAAGACTTTCACTGGACTTCCATTCACAAAGCCGTTTGTAAACTGGAGTTTCCCATCTGTGTGATGACAGGCATCCGCAATGACAGGCAAAACGCATCCACACTTCAATTCCACCTCATCCAATTTTCCTTCCATCACCATGGCAGCGCATGCATTCACAACGCCGGAATCCTTGCATGGTGCTGACGTAGTCGTCTCTTTCCGTGTTTGGCAAAATACTGGATTTCTAGGGCTACTTTGCCGACACTCTCTTGCCAAGTGCCCCGTTTGATGACAGTTGTAGCAGCGAGGTCCAACCATTTTGGCGTCACTGACCGACTGACCCCGGTTCCAACCCATCCTGCTATTGCTGTCCAATTTTGCCAACCTCTTCTCTGGGTGGGCTTGGCTGTACTTGTTTACCCAAAGGCACAGCTCATTGACATCTTTGCTCTCTTTCTCCAACAAGTACTCGACCATTCCCGCCGGGCACTTTCCGAAAAACTGCTCTTTCAGAAACAAAAACAACAGGTTTTGTTTGCCCGTGAGATCCACCCAGCGCCTGAGGTGGCTATCTAGCCGCACTAGATAATGTTCCCAGGTCTCCTCCGGTTCAGGCTTTGACTCTCGAAACATTATGCGATAGTCTTTCGTTGACTTCCCAAAACGACGAAGGAGTGCCTCCTTTGCCGTTCTGTAGTCCTGCATCTGACTATCGCTAAGTTGGCCAAACACTTCCAAAGTCTTCGCACTAAGCAACGACCCTAGAAGCATTCCCCAATCCTTCTGAGGGTGACCATTGGCTTTTGCCAATGACTCAAATCTCAGCAAAAATGCGTCGATGTCATCACCTTCAGAAAACTTTGGATAAGGAATCTTAGTAGCCTCCGCCGACGGTTTTGGCTCTATTTTTTTTTTGGCCCTCCAATTCCAACTTTTTCAGTTCCAATTCATGCTGGCGTTGTTCGCGCTCACGTAGAAGTTGAAGTTCTCGTTCTTCTTTAGCTTGTTGAAGTTGGAGTTCTCGTTCCCGTTCCCGCTCTTGCTGAGCCTTTTTTTCCTCCCGCTCTTTTTGTCGCTCGGCCCGCTCTCGACGGTCTTCGACATACTTCAGCAGCGCCCCACCAGAAAAGCCAAGCTTCTCTCCGTTTGCTATATATTCAGCATCAGTGGACATCTTTACCAAATCAATAAAAATTCGGTCACTTGTGATCAAATAACTTCAGAAAAATATATTTACGGATGAAAATGCGTAAATACGTCGAGGTCACCAATGTAAACGTAGAGGAATATGCTTTCTAGCGATTCGTAACGTTAAAGTCGAAGTTATTTATAACACAATATTTCTCGAATTTATTTTAACTTTATTAATCTACCTTGAATATAATCTTTTACTTCACTCTAAACTGAATTATCTCACTTTGTAGAAGTTAGCCCGGTTCTGACAAATCTTTTGATAATTCCAATTTCTCTACCAAGAAAACTCATTTTCTTATTGAGGACCACAAAAAAGAAAAAGACCAATTCCATTTATATATATATATACACATATATATATACATATATATATACATATATATATATACATATACATACATCCATCCATGTATATATACACTCAAACACACATATACACATATATACACTAATGATACAAAAATTATACGCACACACAATGTCACAGGAGCACAAATATACACATATACATACATATACATATATACATACATATATATATACACATATACACACATATACACACAGATACATTCATACATAAATGACTATTGTTTCAACACAACCAAAATATGCACACATAATAAAATAAAATAAACAACTATTATGAAAATACGTAAGATGAATCATCTTCATCTTACAGTGTTCGATACTTTTAATTGCTAGAATTGTTTCCTATAAAATGCTGTAAATTGAGCTTTAATAAAAGTACTTTTCAGCTTAGAACATTTCAGTAATTTGTTTTGCACTGATATCAACCAGGTTTTCAGAAACGTACAATTTGTAATGCAGGTTTTCAGTTAACCCTCTACCGCATAGCGATGCCGATTGGCATCATTACTTCCATGCTTTCTCAGAAATTTGTACTGTGCCAAACAACATCACTGTTTGTATTTCTGGGTAGCAAATACCATAAAATACTAGAATTTCGGTACTTTTCATATATTTCAATTGATGTTTTATTTTTTATAGTCTGGAAAGTTCGTGCAAAAATCCTAAAAATTAGAGTTTTTCAAGTATTTTTATTAGTGTCTGTGTTTATGTTTAATAAAATTTAATTATAGTCAAATAGATGTTTTATGTGTTTTTGTGATCAAATTTATTTCGTAGTGCTAGAATAAACGGCGATTATGCAATTGATGTTCAAATATGTGATGCCAAACGGCATCGTCATGCACTTTGTAGTGAGTCGCCCAGCTGAAACGCGCAGGCAAATTACGCCAATGTATCTCTAGCCAATAAATTGGCCACGTAACAAAAAGAGTTTACAAGAAAATAGAAATCTCCGGATTTACTGGGTCAATTTTATAAACAGTTACAACATTGAACTTGTAAAAAAACATTGTTTTGATGAAGCCTATAAATACCCCTATTTTCAAGTCATATTCCTTTCAAAAGTGATGATAGTCGTTTGTCGTCAGATAATGAGCGTGAAGACGACTATAATCCACATGTAGAAATGGATGAAAGCTCCGAAGGATGCAGCGACGTTAAACAACAGAAGTCCCAGTCTCTCCAGCTCGATAGTACTTCGACAGAAGAGGAGAAAACCTGCCTACCTGCAACTAGAACCGGGATATCGAACACAAAAAAAACTAAAGTGAAACACAGACTTCTGTGAAAAACGACAGTTAGGCGTATACCTTTCTCTGGCAATGATAGTCTAGATCCTCATATCCTAGAATTGAAAACTCTAATTCAGTTTTTTAGGATGGTTTTTCCAGTTCCACTGGAACAGCATATTGTTGAACAAACTTGGACCACCGAAAGACTGCGCTGCCGTTTTCATGGATGCAATGGACAATCCCGAGTTTCTTGTGAAAAATGTCAAATAAGTCTATGCTTCACAAAAGACGAAAACTGTTTCAAGCGTTTTCCCACAGAGTAACAGTAATTTATTCGGGTCACTGTTTACTTTTTTACAATAAAAAAGTCTTTGAAATTGCGTTTTTTATATTACAGAGTTTACATTTTAAGAGTTTAACTTTTATTGTTGTTGTTTATCTGAATAAACATATGCACAATGGTAAAAATTTTCTAGATCTTGCCTACCCATTGAAAATGTATATATAGGTTACGTGGTGCATGAAGATTCATATTTTCATCATTTCATCACCTTTATTAAATAATAATTCAAAATAAAATAATTTTCCCTTAAAGTATAACTTGATACCAATGGAAACAAACAGAAATAAAATCACTTTTGACCAGATGAATGATAGAAAAACAAAACAAGTACTACGATGAATATATTTAACACAAAAGTTAATACTGAATAGAGATAGAGATGTTTGAATGTAGAGACACGATTTATTTCAAACATTTAACAGTGGTGCTTACACATGAAAAAGTTATTAGGAACTTTATCTGCCAGTATACGAAGTAGTAGCAGTTTATTATTACAATTACATCTAGCTTTATAAATTAAGTCAGTTATTTATAGAACTCAGAAAAAAAACTAGCAAAACTTTGTAAAAAATTATTAATTCTTAATTGTTCACAGCTGATGCTATCATTGAAAGCAACTTCCCTGTTTCTTTAATAATACAATTTGTTTTGATGAAAGTTTAAATGTTAAATAAGTTGATTGAGGGTTTTTAGTTTTTCTAGTTCTGCATTTACAAGTTTGAACAAAACAATGCTTTATGAAACTATTGTACTATTTTTATTTTTAGGATTTTTTAGTGTGAAAACTCAAGGTTAGTTGTTTTTTTTTCAACATGTTTTGTGTTAAATAATGTTATTTTGTTATCCAACAAACGTTTACTTTGCCACAGAATAAAAATTAAACTATAACATAAAACAAGCTAAAAACTCACTGTTAATTAAAATAAAAATTAGTACAATAATTGATCATTTCATTGTCAATAATTTATTTTGATTTATTGCAACTGTGTATCAATACTTGTACTGAACAAAATCAAGGACTGACTTTGTTTTGTGATTGTGTGTGGAAGAGTGAATAGGAAATTATGATTACTGAAACAACAAATAAAAGTTAAATCTAAAAAAGGTTTCTAATTGAATGTTTTTCTAAAAAATACTTTGGGTGATTTTGTCAAGGAAAATCTAATGAATCGGTTCACTGCCTTTAAAGATAACGCAACTTCTCTGATAGCTGATCCGTCTGCATGGCCATTTTGGCCTGCATATATCGATGCCGGGCAAAAGGGAGCAAGCCTGGAGGTCATATTAGACTTTGCGAAATATGCAGTCAAGTTTACAACAGGCTTCACCAGTGTTCCCGCGCGTACACAAATCTCCTTATAGGCAGTTTGTTCTCTAGATAGTCGAATATAACTAAACGCTCATAGCGATTTAATTAGAAAAAAAGTATACAAATGACTATAAACATAGTATAATTTAATTAGTGTTGAACAGACAAACTAGAGCAGAACATGGATTAGCAAACTAATTGTATTATCTTTGGTTTTTGGTTTTCTCAGTGTCAAATCCCAAGGTAAGAAATATAGAGTTGTTGTCCCAGCTGTTTTTTGTTTCAAATTTTCAACAAACTTGTTAAAAATTATTTATTATTTTGATAATAATAAAAATTTTACTACGACGCAAAGTTAAGAGCAATCTGAAGCATGAAAAAATTAACTCATTCACAAGCTTAAGCACAGTAACATAAGTAAAAAATAATTACATCAGTTGATCATTTTGTTGTCAGTAAATTATTTTGATTTGTTGCAACTGTTTATTAAAGCTCGCTTCTATGACAAACAGTGCATGATTATTATTGGGTGCTAACTTTGTGAAAACAAAATTTAGTTTTTCAGCAAACAGTTACAATTAAAAAAGTCAATATGTCTAGATTTAAAAATGTATCTGTAATAGAGTATCATTACTATACGTCTCCTTGTACCACTCTTCTGTACTGTTTGTTTTAATCACTTTTGTCTCAAAAATAGGTTTAAAACTTTGTCTTTATTTATTTTTTTGCCCCCTCCAAATGACGTTGTATTGTCTTTAAGAGCACGTTTATAAATTATAAATACATTAATAAAAGATGGTCAAAAAATAGATAACAAGATTTTCACTTGATAAAAAGTATAAAAACGTAGCAACTCCAGATAAAATAAAAACAAAAAATACAAAAAAACTAACTTGAGATTAAGTTACATAAACAAATCAAATTTGAAAACACACATTTTTCAATAATGTTCGAAATAATTTTGAACGCTGTTGATTGTTTTCCATCATACTTTCAGATGACTTGTTCATTAAAATAAATATAGCTCACCAAAAAACTGCAAAAGATGAATATGGTACGATTGAAGAACTAACTGATGGAGATAACTCGACGTGCATTTCAGTTTCTTCTTCTTCGTGGATTTTGATTGATTTAAACAGGCAAAAACAAATTTGAAATTTATTGAAATTATTGCTAAAAAAACCGGTAAAATTCTATTTTGATTTTTAAACTTTCATAAACTTGTACACAGTTTTTTTATATGTGAACAGATGCCCAAATATATACGCGTATATATGTTTCTAAAAGCAATTCATCATTTCCAAATGTGCCACTTCGAACTTCATCTCATACTTATAATTTTTGTGGACAACAATGGGTAAATCAACTAACTAGGATCCAAACAAGTTGTGTGGGGAGATACATTTTTGTTCATGTAGAAACTAAATCATCTCTAGAAATCTGTGAAATTTCAATGTTTATGACAGGTCGATACAATTTTATAATTGTAAAATTTTAGTTTGTTTTAAAATTTAAAACTATTTTTTCATTTTTGTTTCAGCTTGCACACCTAAAGATTCTTGTGAACAAAATGAAACATGTGATAGAGTTATTTATAATAGAGTAAATTACTATATTTCCAAGTGTAAAGAAGGATTTGTTGAACAAAATCTTACTTCAACCTGTACTGGTTAATAATTTTTATTAATATATTTTTGAAAACTAAAAAAATATTTTCAAATAAAATTGGGTTCCCTTTTTTTAAAACGTTTATTAAGTTGTTTGTGTGTTTGTGTCGCTTTCTCTGTACGCAAATCTTGCACGTAAAATTTAACCAGCTTTTTGACTAGCTAGTAAACTGAAACTTTCAGCATAGTTTTATATTGGATTACAATAACAATTAAAAAAAACCTAATTCGAACATTTTTTGTATTTCTAAATCGAGTGTATTTGAAATAGAAGTTTGTGTTAAAAACTTGTTTTTCCTTTACTTGTTTTTATTACATTTATACACCCATACCTTAACGTTATATGTCTCTATAAACATATATACATATATATATATATATATATATATATATATATATATATATATATATATATATATATATATATATATATATGAATAATTTGTATATTTAGATATTGACGAATGCTACAAAAAACTGCACAACTGTGATTCTTATTCCACAACCTGTAACAATACTTTGGGAAGTTTCAATTGCGATTGTAATCCAGGATTTGAAAAACTACACGGTAATTCAACTTCAAAGGTTAGTTTTGATAAAAGTTTTGTAAATATTTGAAGAGGTATCACACATTGTATTTTGGATGTTGGATTAGTTAAATAGAATAGTTGAATTATTGTTTAATACTTGTTAAAATTGTAACAATTATTTCAAAACTGTAATATGGTTCAGTGTACCATTACATTTATCGACAATTGACATTCAGTAAGATTTTACGTTATACAATGAATAGAAACAGTTTGGACAAATTATACATTTTTGTTTTTAGATATTTTTATGATTATGTTTGTTTTTGTGTTAACTAAAATTAAAATTGTATTGATTTTACACAGACACACAGTTTGATACATGTTATGTTAACATCAAATTAATATGTTCTTATTTTAGATTATGATGAATGTAGATATGACAGAAAAGAAACTTATTGCAATTGACGTTCAACAACGTGCGAAAACACAATCGGAAGTTACAAATGTGCTTGCAAAAGTGGATTTAATGATCTTCGTGGAAGAGAATGTTCAGGTGATTTCTATTTTGATTGACAACTAATTGTTTTTTGTGACAACCTTTTATAACAACTTACTTTTTGAAGATATTAACGAATGTAACAATCAAAGATTACATAATTGTGACCTGCTTACAACAACCTCTCGAAACACTCCTGGAAGTTACCAATGTAATTGCTTATCCGGATTTGAAAAAACAAACAACAAATTGTCTTGTACAGGTTTAATTTAATTGATAAAATCTTGTTATTTATTAGGCATGATAATTTTCATAGAAAAGTTTAGATAATTTAGCCAAACACGTTTGTGGTTTTGTTTATGACTACATTTTAAAAACGAATTTGTTTCATATAAATATCATTTTTATTTTTGGGTTTATTAATTTGAAGAATTAATTACATTAGTTTTGTTTTCTCTAATTAAAATGTTTTAATTTTTTAAATTTGTTGAAAGATGGAACTTTAAATTTAAAAAATAATATAAGATAGGTTTTGCAAGCGAGCTCATACCCGACAAGGCGGTGTAAGTCTCCGTACAAGCACTCGCACAAAAGATGTAGGTATGAAGTCATCACGCAAACACACGCACACAGCAGGATTTTATATCTGCAGGCGAACACACACTAAATCACATCCCAAAACAAATTAGCCTTAATAATGTCAACAAAACTTTTAATTAACTTTATTTTTTTATATAAAATACTAAGTTTTTAGTTGACTATTATTTTAATTTTGTACAGGAGAATAAAATTGCAGTTTTATGAAACAAAAATAAATGCTCACTACTGCAAATTGTTTTAGGAAACAACTTACGCCGGTAGGATTTTAAAAAAGTCAAATATGAATTGATTTTGGTCCAAACTAAAAGAATGGGTGTTTGGACGAAAAAAAACTCCACATGGCCTGTGCAGCTCAAGGAGTGGATCGTCCGCTGATTTTAAATAATTTAACGCAGGTGTCGTTGAGATTAGCCGGATACAGAGGCGCAACCAGCCGAAAATGCTGGGGGGCTCAAGGAAAAAAGCTCGCCGAAGTCGAAAATTTGTTTTGACTATCTTCAGTCTGCAGTCTTTTTTTGGTATCTTTAATAATTTAATAATGAAAGAAAAGAAAGATTGCAAACTGAAGATAGTCAAACTCAGTCTCAAACCAATTAAAGCAATTGTAAAAAAAATAAGTTTATGAATAAATGCAGCAACCCCCCACCCCCCCCATTACCCAAAAAAAACTCATCGAAGTTGGAAAAATTGCAGGACCCTCCGATTTGGCCTGGGGGCTTGCGCCCCCTGCTCCCCTAGTTGCTCCCCTGGCCGGACAAGACTTTTTGGCGTTGTAAATAAACATGTAAATGTGTGGTAATTTTAATAGCGCTTCTTACAGAGCTCAGAATGGGCTGTTCATTTACATGCCCTACGAAGAGAAACGACTTTATCCGCTAAGTTTTCCGTTGACATGAGCTACTAGGCAGTGAGTGGGAGTCAAAACGTGAAGCTTACACATTTAAGGCTAACACGACCAACTTAGCTAACCTATGTTTGCAATTTTAAAAGTGATTGCTGGTTTATTTGTACCCGTTGCTGTAAGTTTTTCATAAGCTAAGTGATATGATTGTTCATGCCAAACAATTTAGAAAATTAATATTTTTTGTTTTTAGATTTTTTCATGATTACGTTTTTTTTGTGTTAATTAAAATGTAAATTGTCTTGACCTGTACACAAACAAGCAAAACATAAGTTGATGCATTTTTTGTTTACATCAAATTACTATGTTCTTGTTTTAGATTATGATGAATGTAACAGTTACAGAAAATGAAACTTATTGTGATTCACGTTCAACAACATGTGAAAACACAATCGGAAGTTACAAATGTGCTTGCAAAGATGGATTTTATAATCGTGGAATGTTCAGGTAATTTCTATTTTGATTAAAAACTAATTATTTTTTGTGACAACCTTTTTTAACAACTTACTTTTTGAAGATATTAACGAATGTAACGATGAAAGTTTACATAATTGTAACGTGAATACAACAACCTGTCAAAACACATATGGAAGTTACCAATGCACTTGCTTATCCGGATATGAAAAAACAAACAACAACTTGTCTTGTACAGGTTTAATTCAATTGATAAAATCTTGTTTTTCACCACATTTGAAAATCATTTGTAATATTATATTTCAAATGTTAGCTCAATTGGATGACGGTAAGTTAGTTAATTTTATTATTTTTTATTTATTTGTTTATTTGTCAACATATCTGCATAATGAAATGAAATGTCAACAGGTAGACTACTAATAAGCAATGCTTGTAGTGTAGCGGGGCTATATATATATATATATATATATATATATATATATATATATATATATATATATATATATATATATATATATATATATATATATATATATATATATATATATATATATATATATATAGATACATAAATGGGCAAAAACGGAAAGCCAACTGAGAGCGAAAGATTGAGCGGGAAAGGGAACGCGACCGAGAAAGCGACCGGCAACGGGAATAGCAACGGGAGCTGAAAGCGACCGAGAGAGGAAAAGTGACCGGGAGCGGGAAAGCAATATTAAATAAAAAGATACGTGTTTCACAATTGTTTTAAAATTTGGTTTTTGTGACTTCAAACGCAAGCGACCGAGAGCGCTAAAGCGGCCCGGAACGTGAAAGCGACGGGAGCAAGAAAGCGACCGGGAACGGGAGAGCAAGCGGGAACCAGAAAGCGATCGGGAACGTGAGAGCAAGCGGGGAAGAAAACGGGAGTGAGAGAAAAACGACAAAAAACCTCCAAAAACCCCGGGCAACGCCGGGTACCCCGCTAGTTCTTTTATAAATACAGACATTCACATTAGGATATATTTTCAAACAGTTCTAGATACCTCGTCTACAGTAAAAAGAAAGCAGCTATATAGTAGTATATAGGCCTATGTTTTATACATGGGCGTAGCTAGGGAGGGGGTTTTGGGGGTTCCAAAACCTATCATAATTATTACCAAATTATCTGTAATACAAGATGCTACAAACAAGGCCAGTTTGGTGCGGTCTCATAAGATTGTAAAACGAAACAAATCATTTTCTGAAAGTGAGTTTATCAAGGAATGCTTGTCAGATGTAGTAGAAATTATGTGTTCAAAGCTGTAAACGAAATTTTAAATCATTTCTCTATCAAAGAAAACTTATTTACTTTTAAATTTATTTTAACTAAATAAATAATTAAATAAAAATAAATCAAACGCCTTTGATACATGAAAAAGCGCTATATAAGTATTCTTTCTATTAATTTGAGGAACTTTAATAACCGACACTGAATAATTTTAACTTTCACCACAACTATTCGTTGCTTTAAAAATTAGAATAAAAAGATTGAAAATATTGCTTAATTTTTTATTATCACATGTTCGCTAGAGGTCCACGCTGAAATGAGATTCCATGTTAGCAAATAGAACAGGGGTTCTCAACCGGTGGCGGACCCAGGCATTTCGAAAGGGGGGCCGACATTTTTTCAGTTTTTTTAAATTGATTGCTCTCGTTATAAAGCCCGTTGTAAAACATCTTAAATTTTTTACTTAGTAAAACCAAACAAATGAAATCGAAATTAAACTTTTAATCTACTCGCATTTTTCCCCAATTTTTCTTTTTTTTCTCTTTCACTTTTTCTGTATTTTTTCTCTGGAGCAATATCAACACAAAATATTTCTTTTTTTTATCATGGAATTAGGTCATCAGACACTTAAAAGCTAAAATTAAGAGAATCATGAAAAACTTTTAAAATTAGGCGGCTACTAATTGTTTGCAATTTTTTGATGATAATAAGTCTATAAAATAGAAAAACCTTGACCACATTCTTCTAAATATTTGATATGTAAAATATGTGTAAATTGAAAATATAAAAAACTTTCGAATCAATATCTATAAAAATATGTTTTTATTATAATTTTTTACTTTAAAAAATCAAATATCGCTTTCCTTAAATAAACTAAAAACTGATGGAAAAGTTCAAACCTCTGAATTTTTATTGTATACTTCTTGTGTTGGCTAACAGCAAACCAACGTTACTAATCTGACAGGTTTCATATACTATTTTAGTTGACGATAGGGAGGTGGCTAGGGTGGCATTAACCCATTAATGGTCACTGCCATACGAAAATTGACGTTGCGTTTTCGCAATCGTAACCGTTAATGGGTTAATAGAAGTAAAGATAATTTATAATTATAAACTACAATAGTTACATATGTAAACATTTTTATTTAGTATCTACCCAAAAAATAAAGCACAACAGTTTTTTTTTTACTAATTTTCGATAATTTGGTTTCCAGGACCTCAAATGTGGGGTGGAAAAAAGAACATTTGATTAAAAAATCCAAAACTAAAAATGTAAAAGTTTTGCAATTTAGTATTTAGTACTGGGACATTTCTTACAAAATAACAAATTACATGTTTTAATCATTTTTAAAAATTTGGTTTCCAGGACTTCAAATGTGGGGTGGAAAAAAATTATATTTTTTTCAGAATAACTGCGACTTTAAAACTAAAAATACTACAGATATAAAAATTAGTTTTTAGATACTACTTAGAAAATAATGTTACACATGTTTTTTCCAATTTTGACTCTTATTAATTATCATTGCGAAAGCTAACATAACTTGTTTATACATTTTTTATCAAAACGCTTGAAGGTGTGGAAAAACAGCCTTAGAACATGCAACCATGTTTTTTCCTGTAAAAGGTTATCTGGGCCTAGCTTTGAACTGCACAGTTCTAAAGATTGTCCTTGAGCTTTGTTGATGGAAAAATGAAAATTGCAGCCATTTAAACTAAAATAACATATTTGTTTATTCCTAAAATCCGAGGGCTCTTTAGCCCTCGCATTTTATCAAAGATTTTAATGTCTCTGCCGGTGTTCCACGTTGAGGCAGTTTAGTTCTTCTAAAAAAAATTAAGGAATTAGTTAGTTGATGCTGCAAAAATGTTGCAAAAAACCACTCGTATTTCTCAACATGTTTATTTTTAGTTTCCATACTCGTAATATTAAAAATGCTTACAATGGTTTATTACGGTTTTTTAGACCTTGTCCGGCTTATTTTATAAGCAAACAATTCCAGGCCTGGCTTGTCATTTAGGTCCAAACAGGCCCGTTTCATAAGCGCAAAAGTCGAGGCCTGGCCTGGTCCTTGATTAAGTTGTCCTTCTTTTACCGCTGCTCAATTTGTGGTAATACCCCCGAACCCCCGCATAAAATGAAAGGGAAGAAAAACGGGAAAATGGTCCCCGTTTCCCAATATTTAACATGATTCGCCGCCCCTGTTAGCCACCCAGCCACCTAGCAAGCCGGCCAAATTGTGTGATTAACCTCCCTTTTTAGAAACAAATTTCCAAAAATGCGCTAAAATGTCAGTGTGTTGACCTTTTCAACCTATAGATCATCAACCTATATATATGAACTGGTTAAAGTTTGAACAAGATGATGATGATGACGATTACGAAAAGACCAGAGAAACGGATAGATAAAATAGAAAAAGAAAAAAAAATAACAGAAATAGAGAGGAAATATTTGCAATAAAACAAAATCAATGAAAGTTTCAGCCACCCAGAAAAGAAGGTCAAATAGATCTTCTCAATAATTTGCCATCGTCGGCGTCTTTGAGCGAGTCGTTTTCTGTTCTGAACTTTAAATGCACGTGCGTTTGTCTGTCTGTCTGTGAACGAAATTAGTGCGTGTGAAATAGTGTGAATGCGCTTGGAAAATTAATGCTTTAAATTTAGTTGTAATTGTCGTTTTAGTTGTAGTTGTAATTTTTATTGTAATTTTAGTTGCAATTGCAGTTGAAAAATGTCATCTTCAAATTTAAAATTTCACATCATAGCTGATCAACTGATCCGAGCCAATCGCGAATGTCTTCGGAAATTTTTAATGAAATAAGCTAGGCAAATTTTGATGAAAATTTAAATGAATTTAACAAAAAAATAGTTATTTATTTAATCTTCATCAAGTTAGTTAAAACTTGGTAGGGTATAGATGGTAGGGTATAGATGGGTTAAATTATGACCTCTAACCCCCAAACCGTCTCGATGAGAACTGAAACTGATTTTTAAGGGTGGCTCTTTGAAGTGGAAAAACCCTGATCAAAAGTTCTTAAAGTTTAATTACTATTTTCTGTTAATAAATATTTTGTCACAACTGAGAAAATTACACACACACACACACACGCAGACACATATACACACCAGGAGTCTGTCTAGACCGGTAATTTTGGGGTGCTGTAGCCCTCAGTATATTTTAATGAACTATTGGTTATCAAAAGTCACTATTTTATTAACCAATTATCATTGTATAATTTAGTAGGTATAATGCCATTATTATATTGTAATTTTCAATCTAATTTATGTTTTAAAATACTTAGAGTAAAATACTATAAATAGTATATAAAATACTATAAATAGTATATAAAATACTATAAATAGTATATAAAATACAATAAATAGTATATAAAATACTATAAATAGTATATAAAATACTATAAATAGTATATAAAATACTATAAATAGTATATAAAATACTATAAATAGTATATAAAATACTATAAATAGTATATAAAATACTATAAATAGTATATAAAATACTATAAATAGTATATAAAATACTATAAATAGTATATAAAATACTATAAATAGTATATAAAATACTATAAATACAAGACATTATCATTAACAAACTATTAACATAAAAACAAAAGAGCAAGTTTACAAACTTGATGTTTTCTTGATCATAGGCGTACGAGTCGGGAGGTCGAGGGGGTGGTATACCCCGGCTGTGGGCAAACATGCCTTAAAATATGGGCAAAAAGAGGGTGAAACGTCGGGCGAAACGGAGTAGAATTTCAGTAAAAAACAAGGTGGAGATTCGGACAAAACTGTCAACAAATTTTCGAAAAAAATATAGATGGAAACTTGTGAAAAAAGTTTTAAAAATTTTTGAAAGTTACCTATGGCTACCAGCCTTTGGTTACTAGTTTTGTTTGTTATTATTATTATTGTTATTGTTATTGTTATTATTATTATTATTATTATTATTATTATTAGTATTATTATTATTATTATTATTATTATTATTATTATTATTATTATTATTATTATTATTATTATTATTATTATTATTATTATTATTATTATTATTATTATTATTATTATTATTATTATTATTATTATTATTATTATTATTATTATTATTATTATTATTATTATTATTATTATTGTTATTATTATTATTATTATTATTATTATTATTATTATTATTATTATTATTATTATTATTATTATTATTATTATTATTATTATTATTATTATTATTATTCAGGTTTTTATATAGCGCTTTTTAAAAAGAAAAATCACAAAGCGCACAGGATAGACAGAGTAAATAAAAAAACTTATTTAAATGATCCACGACCGCCCTGGTTCATCCCGCCACGGCAAAAGCCCTCTAACAAAATTAATACCCGCTTTGACAAAAGCAGCTCATAGCGTTGATATGTTTCCTTATAATATATATTATAAAACATATATCTTCGATAGCTATTAAATTAGCTAGTGACGGATTGTAAGCCGTACAACTTATATATACTATCGAGCATTGATTCGTACCCATTCATAGTCGAGTGTTGTGTTCAACATACCCCAGCAAAAGCGCTTAACAACCACTGTTTTTTGGCGGTGGAAGTGGCGCAGATGGTAAGGCAGTTAGTTTTGTTTTACACGAGGTTTGTGTCTCGATTGAAAAAAGTTGCAGTAGAAAAAGAAACTTTTTTAGGCATCATGTTCCAATAGGAAGAAAACATGTGTGTGTGTGTGTGTGTGTGTGTAAGTTAAGTTTGATAAAAAGAGAGTATTTTATGGAGAGAAAAAATAGAAATAAAGAAAAAAAAGAGGAAGAAAAAAGGGTGGACTTTACTCTGTCCATAGCCTGTGCATTGATGCATGTCCGAAATTTGATATTGATTGTATTTCAGCTTCTACTGCTGGAAATCAATATCAAGACCTCTAGTCGTTGCTATCACTATCAGCACCGACATCGTTGCTATCATTATCAGCACCGCTCATCGGTGCTATCATTATCAGCACCGCTCATCGGCGCGCGAACGTCCCGACCGTCACGGCCATCGTTGCGTTAATAAGTCATATATGTGGTCATCATTGTCGTCGTCACATCATCAGCATCATAATCACCGTTACAATCATCTTCATCATCTTCGTCGTCGTCCTCGTCATCATCATTATCATTGCCATCGTCATCATTATCACCATCGCCATCGTCGTCGTCATCGTCATCGTCATCGTCATCACCACCACCACCACATTCATCATCATCATCATCATCATCATCATCATCATCATCATCATCATCATCATCATCATCATCATCATCATCATCATCATCATCATCATCATCATCATCATCATCATCATCATCATCATCATCATCAACAACAACAACAACACAATACGAGCCTTTCCTGCCTCTTCTAGTAGCAATCAATAAAAGCTTTAAAAAAGGTAAACAGGTACGCAGATATTTTGCCTACCTAATGAATATGCAATAAAAAGTGCGTAGGCGTGTCTACGGTTTTAAATGTATTTTTATTTATGTTATTTTGTTTGTCTGAAATATGTTTATAAAGTTGTACTTTTATTTTTCTTTCATGTGTGCACACGTGTGTGTGTGTGTGTGTGTGTGTGTGTGTGTGTGAGAGAGAGAGAGAGAGAGAGAGAGTGTGTGAGTGGGAGTGTTTGAGAAATCTGCTTCAATTTGTTAATTTCACCAGCAATTACTTTCTAGTTCTTGATTCAATTTGACCGCAGCAAGTTTCCAGCTCTGACGACCTTCCAGATATTCCAGTGTAATTAAAATGGCGCTCGCACGTTCATTCCATTTCTTGTCTCGTGGAAGTATTTCTGTGTGTATGTCTGTGTGTGCTGATTTATGCGTGTATTTTTGTTGGTATATATATATATATATATATATATATATATATATATATATTTACGTCTAGATTTTTATATGTACACTCACGCACGCCCGCCCACATAAACGCACCTACACACTTGCATATATACAAATGCATATATATATATATATATATATATATATATATATATATATATATATATATATATATATATATATATATATATATATATATATATATATATATATATATATATATATATATATATATATATATATATATATATATATATATATATATATATATATATATATATATATATATATATATATATATATATATATATATATATATATATATATGCGTAGGTGCTTCCAAGGAATGAATGCCTTTTACGGATCGACTATAAAAATGGCGGAAAGAGTGAGAGAGAGAAATTTATATAAAAATAAAGATGGCCGATAATTTGTGTGTACAAAAAACTCTAACATGGAATGACGTTGAGGCGTTGGGCGAGTGAAAGATGGTGTAAAATTCGAACTTGGTAGTTTTTTTATTCTCTTTCACTCGACCGGATGTAACTGCACAATCCCCCCAAAGGTGAGTTGTAGCCAAAGATCGTTGATCTATTTTTTTTTGCTTTTATCGTTATGATGATTTTTTTGCTAATTTTCATGACCCGAAATTTTTTGTCTTTTTTTCAAATTTTATTCTATGTTTCTATTCACTGAATAAATTTTTCTCAGAAAACAAATATCCGACAACGCTTGCGATTTTCGATATTTGAAACTGCAGTATAGACCGATAATGTTTCAATAAAAGTGTTTTTTATTCGCAAGAGATTTGACCATAATTATAATATTAACTAAATATAACCATTTATTGAGTCGTATTCCCCGTAACAACTATAAGAGTAATCATATTATTAATATGTCTGTGTATATTAATAATAATATTAATAATTAATATTAATATTAATATTAATATTAATATTAATATTAATATTAATATTAATATTAATATTAATATTAATATTAATATTAATATTAATATTAATATTAATATTAATATTAATATTAATATTAATATTAATATTAATATTAATATTAATATTAATATTAATATTAATATTAATATTAATATTAATATTAATATTAATATTAATATTAATATTAATATTAATATTAATATTAATATTAATATTAATATTATTATTATTATTTTTATTATTATTATTATTATTATTATTATTATTATTATTATTATTACAACTTTTATTATTATTATTATTATTATTATTATTATTATTATTATTATTATTATTATTATTATTATTATTATTATTATTATTATTATTATTATTATTATTATTATTGTTATTATTATTATTACTACTTTTATTATTATTATTATTATTATTATTATTATTATTATTATTATTATTATTATTATTATTATTATTATTATTATTGTCATTTTTATTACATGGAAAAATAATAAAAATACGAGTAATATCACTCTCGGTCAAGAAAAAGGAAGTATTGTATTATTACAACACCAGGCGAGTGTACCAACACTACCATGGCAACATGGAATCTCCCGTCTGTGTGTGCAAGCGTGCGTGTGTGGAGATGCGTCTGTGTTATTGCGGTGAGGTCTGTATATGTTTGTGTGGTTACGTTTGTATATATCCGTGTGGATACGTTTGTATTTGTCTGTGTGGATACGTTTGTATTTGTCTGTGTGGATACGTTTGTATCTGTTTGTGTGGATACGTTTGTATATATCTGTGTGGATACGTTTGTATTTGTCTGTGTGGATACGTTTGTATTTGTCTGTGTGGATACGTTTGTATTTGTCCATGTGGATACGTTTGTATTTTCCGTGTGGATACGTTTGTATTTGTCTGTGTGGATACGTTTGTATATATCTGCGTGGATACGTTTGTATACGTCTGTGCATTTACGAATACGCCGGTGTGATTGTGAACAACTTTCGTATGCATGTGTGGATTTTTTTCTGCTTGGATGATTTTTTATATTCTTGAACAAGTCTTTGTGTCTATTTAAATGTGATATCTAATCACTGGTGCCCACCACACCAACCACCAACCACCACCACCACCACCACTACCACCACTACCACCACTACCACCACTACCACCACCACCACCACTACCACCACCACCACCACTACCACCACAAACACCACTACCACCAACCTCGCTACCACCACTACGACATGCTATTGCAATTTCTTCCATTCAAGTAGCGTTAGATTTGCAGTGAGGAGACAGGTAGTGGGGGGGGGGTCTTAATAAAGTTTTTAATTTACTTTTAACGTCTTTTAAAAAAAGTAATAATTTAAAATTTATAATATCGTATTAAAACCTGTATATAAATAATGAAATTTTTTATTCAACGGATTAAAACAATTTCTACTTTTAGCCAATGTTTTTTCATTATCGCCCAAGCTCCAACTTACAAGCAATGAAAATCACAAATTGTATGTTTAGTACCAACATATCTCGTGCACGGTCAGAACGCACCGACGGAGCATGGAAAACGGACACATACGAACACACACTCTACATGTAACATGCGACACTTGCACACAATTACCAACACATGAAAACACATATAAACGCAATTACCAACGCATGAAAACACATACATACGCAATTAGCAACACATGAAAAGACATATATACGCATTTACCAATACGAGAAAACACATAAATACGCAATTACCAACACATGAAAAGACATATATACGCAATTACCAACACATGAAAACACATAAATACGCAATTTACAACATTTAAGAGCACATATACACGCAATTACAAAAACATGAGAACACATACGCACATTTGAGAACAAATACACTCACAAACCACATACGCGCCTAAAAACACAGATAACAAACACTTTTATCAGTCCATTACAAACACACACACATTTCGGCACATACATACATACATATACAAATTACACACTCATTGCTCACACATTTACATTCAACCACATACAATCACACACACACACACACACCTGCACATGCTAATACACACATTCCAGCACATACAGATATACAAATACATATTCCAGCACATACAGATAGATTTAAAGACACACACTCTAGAACATAAACACACATACAAATACACACATTCAAGCACATACACACATACAAATACACACATTCAAGCACATACACACATTCAAGTACATACACACATAAAAATACACACATTCAAGTACATACACACATAAAAATACACACATTCAAGTACATACACACATAAAAATACACACATTCAAGTACATACACACATAAAAATACACACATTCAAGCACATACACACATACACAAATACACACACACATCTGCTACACATACAAACGCATACAGATAAACACAGCTGCAAACACATATATACACGCATTAGATTTGAATGGATGAAAGACTTAAAGTCGTCAGAGACTCGGTCCATGTCACGTCATAGCTACATCTGCAGTCGACCACGTGACGAACAGAGAGACAGTGTCACAGGAAGACATGCACAGATATTTGCAGGCATCACGAGCTGTAGACATTATTTAAGTGCATTCTTTATTTCAATTAAAACTAATTTTCTCTCTACATTGCTTAAATTCATGCGATGAAACTACTCTATTAATAAAACAATTCGTTTTTAAATCCCACAATTGTGATATTCGATTTAAATTATAATTTAAACAACCAAAGCAATAATGACATATATTTTTAGAATATATAGAAAAAGTTGCACACTCACAGACGCACACACGCTCATATCCCATCCACCAAAGCCACTCACCCACCAAAGCCACCCATCCACCAAAGCCACCCACCCACCAAAACCACCCATCCACCAAATCCAACCACCCACCAAGCCAGCAGCACAAAGATGTGACATTATCACAGAAGGATCTGTCAGCATTTATCACCTCATATGGAGACGTTTAGACCCATCCAGGCCCAAGTTGACAAACTGTCTCTCATTGGACTGGACTGGCGTTTGGCTAGATAGAGAGATAACAAGGATACCAGACACAGCGACAGAAAAATAAAACAGAAACGGACGAAAACAAAGCAGACAGAACAGAGAAAAACACAAGCGAAGAAACAGCGATACACAGAAACACGTACAAGGATGTAAACAATAAAAACAGCACACATACAGACAGACAGACAAACATGGTAACAATACAAAAAAAAAGTCAGACAAACAAACAGGTACACAGCAATATTAAACAGAACACAGACAGACAAACAAACAAACAAACAGGTACACAACAATATTAAACAGAACACAGACAAACAAAAAGTTAGCAGGACATAAACACCAACGAACCACAAAGAAAACTTCTTTAACACCTTTTTCAAAAATCCTTATGGCCGGCTGATTTTTTCCATATTTTTTTTTGTTTCTGATAAATACACCACACACAATTCCCCCTGCGTCTGGATAAAAGATGATTGCCCTGATTGCCCGGAGCAGAAGGGCTAACAGAACAGTCGCCCACCCATCCGTCTTTACGCCGTACCTACGCCGATGCATTACGGCGTGTGGAGGCCACATGACGCCATGCTCCTCCTGCTGCCACCTCCGTGGGCCGGAAGCTAGAGAGCGGGAACGAGAGAGTTTCTTGTGAGACGCTAAAGTCATGTTGATTTGTTTTTGTATTAAAGTCATTTTTTTAGTTTTTTTTTGTTCCGAAACTTTGAAAGTTGATTTTAAATTTAAGCTGAACATAATTGCACACATTTTTCTTATGTATTTTATTTTATTTCAACAAACGAGTGAAAACGTGTAAGCCGCGGAGAAGGAAGTTGAATTTTGTATTATCAAGTTATGTCATAATTGTGGAGATCATAACTATTGATGGTTCTATAATAAATTGAGTTGAGAAATGGTAAAGATGCCGGTTCAAGATTTTATTTCTTTGAATGATGATTGCGTTGGTGAGTTAAGATAAAACGCAATGATGATGACGATGACGATGACGGTGGTGATGATGACGATGATGACGGTGGTGATGATGACGATGATGATGATGATGGTAATGGTGGTGGTGGTTGTTGTTAGGATGATGATGATGATGATGATGATGATGATGATGATGATGATGACGATGACGATGACGACAGCGATGACGATGATGATGACGACGACGATGATGATGACGATGGTAATGGTGGTTGTGGTTATTGGGATGGTGATGATGATGATGATGTCGGTGATAATGATGACTTTGGTGGTGCCGATAGTGATGAAAGACGTCGTTACATTAATTGTGGTTATGCAAAGCGGGGGTTTGAGATTATTATCAAATTACAGATAACGAATGGTCAGCTTAATGGTCAGCACTGGCGCTGCTTCTAACGCCGTCACGTTCGCTTCACGCAGAACCAACTGCGCACTGGACAGAGCGCGATTATGGTCGACCGTGATTAGTCAGTGATTGAATTGAATTTAATCTCTAAGATCAAAAAAGTCGATAAATCAATCGGGGCCGGAGCGGCAAGAGCGGAATTAATCTTTTAAATTTGACAAATGAGAGATGGTGGAGTGAAAATAAGCGCCATCTAGGAGGACGCATGTGAAGAAGGAAAACAGAGATGTTATTATTATTGGATTCATTTATTTTATTTCTTTTATAATTGTTAGAATAACATGCCTGATTATTTATTATCAAAATAATTAACATAATATATTTCCACCTTCAGGACGTATGCAAGAGCGCACAATTACTTACAGTGTACTGTCATTAATTTACATACATTACTAAGCGCTAGCATACATTTTATGGGTGTTATTAATGCTATTCCAATTTAAATCCTTTTTGTGTCGAAATTATGTTCAAATAGTTTTCATACTATATTGATTGATTGTCAATCGTTGATTGATGGAGGCTGTGTTTGATTAATTAAAAATTGGAAAGTTCTGAAATGCATGAACAATTTCTAAAAAGAAATTCATGCATGTGAAACTCTAATTGTTTTCATGTTAAATTTATTATTATCACAGTAATTCAAACGTTTATTAATGTATAAGATGAAATTACAAAAATGATATTACACGAGTAGAACTTTGATTGCACATCGGGAGAAATAGACGGCTATCTAATCCAAAAAAATGGTTTTCAATTTGTATAGCTAATCCCTGTTTTATTTTTAATACATTAAAATAGATTTTTATAAATAATGTGCTTAGTTTCTGTTTTTTTTTACAATTAATAGCTAAAGCATTCCATTTATGGAAAGCTTTCAAGAGATATGAGACATTCGATATGAGACCATGAGCTGCAAAAACTCGAGTCATATTTGAAAGTAAAGAAAATCATTCAAGCTAGGTAAAATATTGAAAAAAGGGCTTAAAATAGATAATAAATAACAAGGTGCTTGAAATAGATAAAATAAATATGTATATGTGTACGTGTGTATGTGTGCATGTGTGTATATGTGTGTATGTATTGTGTGTATATTTGTGTATTTGTGCATGTATTATGTTTTTATGTATTTGTGTATGTGTGTTTGTGTATGTATGTATTCATTCATGTTAGCATGTGCATATGAGTAAGAGTGTGCTCCATTGATCCAGTTGTTCCAGCGGTGGATCACAGAACGCCAGTCACCGATGCATGACAGCCCCCTGTAATGATTATTTAAATAACAACATATTGTCTCCCGGGTGCATCGCGGATATCGAGGATTCCGTCGGGGAAAAGAGACTGATTCTTTATTTTTTCATAATTCTCATTTAATGGTAATAAGAGCTTGTCATAGAATCTGTGATGCTATGGTAGATTCTAAGTGACCTA
>OZ022242.1:36311851-36314351 GCA_963978895.1 Erpobdella octoculata | reverse complement strand
TGAAAAGCAACTAAAGAAAAAACATTGAAAAGTAAAGAAACAACAAAACTTGCGTATACGTTAGACAACATGCAACTTAAACTTTCAATAATTTTCTCCAAATATCTGCAAATCATCGTCGTCTTCTCAACGCTAGTACTGACAACACCGAGCCCCGACCACAGAAACGACCGTCGGCCGCGGCGACCAATGGCCGATGCAGTCCCATCTTTCTCGGTCCCGTCGATGCACCTCGGTAGTACCGACCCTAGAAGAAGGTCTCGCTCGCTGCTGTGCACGTCCGAAGAGCTGAAGAGATTAATCGAACGCAAAGTAGTTTTAAACAGTGTCGTAGTTCAAGGTAAAGTCCTGCACAGCTCGAAGAGCAGCTACGCCGGGCAAGCGGCTGCCGACCTACTGGTCGACTTCCAGAAGACAAGTCGCCACACTCAAACGACTCTACTTGAAAAACAGCAAAACTTGAAAACAACCTCTTCCAGCTCGGATAGCCAGCTGATCTTACCTCATTCTTCTCTTCTTCCGAGCCGTGCTAACACGTCCGACGATGGGTCGGCTAGCGAGTCGAACCACAAGGCCAGGCGAAGCAAAGGCGACAACGGGTCGAGGCTTCACTCGACGAATTCCTACAACACCGACTACGACCAGCTTTATGGCTCCAGTCTCAACCATTCCTTCGTAGACGAGACTTCTGTACATCAGGAGCAGCAGCAGCAGCACCAACAACAACAACATTCCAGTACCCTACAGGTCACCATACACTCCGTTACGTTCCGGGTCGAAAGGGTCTTCAAGGGGCTGGACTTTTTACTACCCTCGAAAGAGCAAAAAAACAAATGCCATTATCTGAAAAACATCGGCTTGCCGGATGAAAAAAGCCCGAAGACGAAGCAGTTCATACGATCGGAGTTCTTGATCATCTCGGAATCGCCGAAACCCCAATCGGCAATACCGTCGCTACTTTCCTTAGAGTTCACAATCGACAACTGCATTCGCGAAGACTTCAAGCTGCTACCCGGCTCGCAATATCTCATTTTCCTCGACCAATACCTCGACTTCAACCAGTCGGCCGCGACTACCTCGAGCTCGTCCAGGACTTCTCGGCACTTCGACGACGAAGAGCCGCCATCGTCTGTCTCTCAGAGCCAGCAGCTACCGCGGCGGGCGAGGTACGACAGCAGTCACTTGGGCAGCATGATGTACCAGTGTGGCACCAACAGCTACGTAGTAGACAAGCTGTTCAGGAGCCTCGACATTCCGCATCTGTTCTTGAACAACATGACCGATTTCGTCAGGTCTATTTCTTCCAACGGTAGGCGTAACCGTGTTTTATATTTTCTGCGGATTATCCTTGAATTACTTTATTGTTATTATTATTTTTTTAATTAATTTTTAATTTTTAGTTCCGACGCAGGCATTTAAATAGGGGGGGGGGCAGAATTAAAATTTTGGTTTATCTAGAGAGTTTACTATATAACTTTTTAATTTTAACTTTACTTAATTTAGTAATTAGTCAATGCGTATTGGAAAGATTGGTGCGTGTGTAGACAATTTTATATCTGAGCTCGATGCTGAATTTATCAATAACTGCAGAGTATTAAATCGTTTATTCAAAATACAATCAACAAACTCGTGGTACTTTACTCTACTAGTGGTATCGATGCAATGTTGATTCTCCCACAGCTGTCTAGAGCTAAGTCGTTTTTTCACAATCGTTAGAAATAAGTCCAACTTTGAGAACTAAAATCACAATATTCAAAGACACCAGTGAGCCATCTTCCAAACGGTTTTAATAAGCTTCTCATAGCTCGTTGTGATCCGCCTTGTTCTGTGTTCTGACATTCCCGGTACTTTAGTAGAAATTGAATAGATGTTCAGCTGCATGAAGCGAGTTCAAATATAACCTCAAAAACAGATGTGAAGATCAACGAATCGATGATCTACTGACAATTTCATACCAGCATGAAGAAGAAAAAATATTTATTTTAGTTTTTGGAAAGAAAAACGCTATCATTTTTTAGACTTTATAATTTTTACAAACTTATTTCGGTTACAATCTCAGTTTATGTGTGTGTGTGTGTAGCTTTCTCTGTACGCAAATCTTCTTGCAAGTAAAATTTAACCAGTTTTTTGACTAGCTAGGAAGCTGAAACTTTCAGTATAGCTTAATATTGGATGACAATACATGATTCAATTAAAAAAGAAACTTAATTTGAACATCTTTCGTATTTCTAAATCGAGTGTATTTGAAAAAGAAATTAAAGTTTGTGTTAAAAAACTCGTGTTTTCCTTTACTTGTTTGTAGGAGCTTTGCATTAATTTTCTTAAGATTTAAGTTCAAATAAATAAATTTATTGAAACAATGTACATTAAAGACAATATAAGAACTGGATTCCAAAGAATGTCAATCAACTTAACTAACTATTCAAGTCTGCTAAAATATTGTTTACAGAAGCTCTGTTATGGAATTACTAAATTTTCTCCAAAATATATTCAAAACCTT
>OZ022242.1:36151851-36309351 GCA_963978895.1 Erpobdella octoculata | reverse complement strand
CTTTCTCGCTCTTCCAGTAGATTTTTCACCGCGACATTAGCTTATATTAGCATATTTATAAACCTACAATGAAGAAAAAAAAAAGAAGAACAAGAACAAGAACAAAAAGAAGAAGAAGAAACAAAAACAACTAAGACTCAATAAAATTCTGTTTCACATCTTAAAATCACAGTGCAATCGCAATTTCTTCACGCCGTGTAATGGTTTCGCTGCGAAAAGTAGATTCAATCTAATTTTCTGAAGAAACAAAATGCGCATAACATTCGAACATTTAAATTACTTAGCTAAACATTGTTTTATTTTCTAAAGCGTCAAATAGCATTGTGCTATGGTAGCAGTAGCGGATCTAGGGGGGCCGGCCCTCTTTAAGAAATTATGTACGTTTATAGATGTTATATCTTGATTACATATTATTCTGATTATAACTCTTATATAGCGTACAATAAATACAAATAAATCACATTTAAGCTATTTCTTGTTTATTATTATTTTTTTACAATAATTAAACCCTGACATTATCAGAGATGTCTCCCGATGCGTATGTTGCTGGATATTATGGAAGTTGTACGAAATTGTAGGCGCCTGAAGAGAAATGACAGATTTACTCCGCTTGGAGCTACTAGTTCTATTTTTAGCACCGACGAAGAAAAAAAAACTCAGCCATGGCGCCTGACATTTGTTTTTCTGCAACTATAATATTTTTTCTTCACAATTTTCAACACAACTTTGCAGGGTGGTCCGTAGAATTAAATAAATAAACTATTTATCATTTATTGTGAATCAGAAAGAGGTCGATCGCTCTTAATTTGCTCGTCCAGCAACGTACGCGATGTACATAGGTAGGCATGTCGGTATGCTCTCGATGATGAAGCTTCTTCATGCAGAATTCAGGCAAATAATTGAATTTGTCGGTCTGATCTTCAGATATGATTGAGTCGAGGCTGGAATAGATGCTCGGAGATCTTCTAATGTGGTTGAATTATATGAACAGTAAATGCGCAGGCAGCACTCGCGTGCTTTGAGATGACTGCTTATTTAAACTGTTTCGTTTTTTATCGGTATATACAAAAAATGAAAGATTGAAGAGGATTAAAAAATAGCAAAGAAAAAAAAGAAAAAAGGACCAAAAAAAGAGAACGGAAAAGGAAGAGGGGGTTAAGAAAAGAGAGAGAGAAGGATAGACAAAGAGAGAGAGAGAGCACACAATGAATTGGACGACACGAAAATGCCAGTCACGAATTGAATGAATGAATGAATTGATGTTAATCCGTTTTTATATAAAAAAAAGTCCTCAAAAGAAAATTTTGCCACAAATTTCTTCGAGGCAAATTTATCGTAAATTCTTTAAATTGTCATCCTGAGCTCTTTTGTTGTGACGATGTTCGTGTGGCAGGCTTATTATAGGTCTGATAAATCTCATAAGTGCGTTAGTCCAATGAGTGTTACAGTGTGACGGTCCTGTAAATGGGACAGTCCTGCAGCTGTATAGTTATGTCTGTGTGACAGTACTATAAGTGTATACAGGTGTATAGGTGTGACAGTACTATAAGTGTATACAGGTGTATAGGTGTGACAGTACTATAAGCGTACACAGGTGTATAGGTGTGACAGTACTATAAGCGTACACAGGTTTATAAGTGTGACTTGTGATGGTCCTAGAGTCAAAGGCACACAAACATTTTATTATGATTGATGGTTTCTTCTGTTACCGACAGGAGTAGAAATGCTGTATCGACGATAATACTTTCTACCACGAGTTCTACGTCCAGGTTGAGGTACTTCCACTTCCAGGTGGAGGTGCTTCCACTTCCATTATTTTCACACAGAATTTCTTATATTTTGTCATATTAATTTGTTGCAGACACGACGTGGTGACAGAGCCGATGCATGAGAAGCCCCGAATCTTGAATCCGTTCCAAGATTTGCATAACCGAATTGATACCGAAATTCGGTTCCCGGTAAAACAGACAGAGTTAGTTCTCTCATTGTACACAGCACCGTGGATTTAGCTTTATATAATTAGATCATTCGCTTATTTTAGTTTAAAAAGCGATTTGCAGTTAATTATGAGTCGAATTAAATTTTTTTTAAGCTTAAAAACTTTCAGTGAAAAAAACAACAAATTTTTTTTATTCTTCTCTTCGATAATGACGAAACATAACTTTTTCATAAGAAAATTAAAAAAAATTAAAAATCTCTGAGTTAAGCATTGTTTATTTAATTAATTTTGTTTGTTTTTCTTTGAAATCTTTTTCTAGAGTATATAACAAAAATTTCCCTCGCATTCGCATTAAGGACTGACCCAACGGATGTAGCAAATAAATCCCCGCTCTTTCTCTTTATTTCTCTCTCTCTTTCTCTCTCTCTCTTTCTGATTTTTGTTTCTCTCATTATCTCTCTATATCACTCCCTCCTTCTGTTTCTATCTCTTTCTCTCTCCTTCTCTTTCTTTATCTCGGAAAGAACAGCTTTATGACTTTCTGGCACATGACGGAAAAAGAGGAAGAGGGGGGCGTAAGTAAATGAGCCGCGGGGCGTGCCAGCGGGTGCCAGGGGGGTCTACGTAACGACCGTACGAGATGACGTCGTTTCTTGAAGAGCGAGCGGTGATAAGTAACACGCAATTCGGTGGCGTTGCTGAGTTGCGGTGTCGTGCTGGAATGCTCTGCGAAAGCCGTAGTTCGTGCGTATGTGGTATTTTCCTCAAATACTCCGTATTAAGTGTATATTGTGTGCGGTATTCTTAGAAAATACTTTGTAAAAATGGTATTTTTGTGTGGCGATTTTTGAAATAGTCTGTGTGTTTGTTTATTTCATGTTATTTATTTGATTGAGAATACCTCACATGTATGATATTTATGTGATATTTTTTTAGGAGTTCTGTTTATGTAAGGTATTTTTCTTTTGAATTTTGAAAGTTCTGTCTACATATGGTAATTTCGTGAAATTACTATATATAAACAGAACATATTTAGTTTATATGAATTTAATATTTCAGTTTAAACACAAATTAATAACTATCTCACGAATATATTAGAAACGTTGTCCCACAAAAGAAAAGAAAATTATCAAACGTTGTATCAAGATATTTTCTTTAAGACATCACTTTTTAAATTCACGTCTACTGAATTTACAGAAAGTTTAATAAATCTTCGCAATTTATATTCTGACTCAACAATATAATAATGACAGAGAACAAAAAGTGATTGATTACGTAAACACGTTTCCATGTGTACGTAAAATTTACGTACATATAATCCGACATCTCAGTAAGATTTGATTCCGAAAACATTCAAGGCGTAGAGAGACAAAAAAATCTGTTTTTTTTCTGTACAACTGCATGATTTAAACACGAGTCTTAACCACCAAGCCCGCAACTTCTCTCTTCTGAAAACCAACCACCAATCATCCGGATTCGAACCCGGCACTTTCATATTGCAATGCAAGACGATTCAGCCATCGAGAAAGTGCTCGAAGCCAGTTCCTTTCTTCCACTTCGCCGGCTCCGCTGTGTCTCGGCGCTGTGTTCATTTGTCGTCGTGTCTCGGCGCTGTGTTCATTTGTCGTCGTTTCTCGGCGCTGTGTTCATTTGTCGTCGCCCGGTTGACTTGCTTTTTGTCTTAACGGTTCGAATGGCGATGTCAGAATTTGATTCAATGCTTGTTTAGTTTTTGTTTTAGTTTAAATTAACGTGTTTTCATATGTTGTTTAAATACGAAAATATAATTTGGGGGGGGGGGTATCTTGAAACAATTAATATGAAGGAGTTGAAGCTATTTGTATCGGCTGAATATTTATTGATTGGGTTACAACAAATGGAAATATATTGTGATAGCTAATTTCTTCATTTATTGCATTACAACATAAACAAATCACATAAAACACACACGCACAAGCACACACGTTGCCTGAATGCTTTATGACGAGCTTAGCAGCTTCTAAATTTCTGGAGCTGACATTGGAAAACCGTCTGAGGATCTCCGAGTTTTTAAAAAAAATCTAGAATCCCCAATCGTATAAATTTTACACATTACTTCATTGCACTTATTTTTCGGGAATTACTGGCAGCAATAAAGCAATCAGAGAAGTCGATTAGGAATTAGATACTAGAAAAAAGAGTTCGCTACTCATTCACTCAGTCTATGCGTTCCCTCCGACCGGCGACCAACTAGGTTCACATAACCATCGGAAAGTCTTTGGCTGACATGTAGTTTTGAGTTTTTCCAGATGATCCGGTTCTGTCTGTAGATCCTGTAAGTTTTACCACCACCGGAAGTCGCTGTAGCACGTTCCAGAAAGAAAAATTTCAAAACAACTAATGAATTTTATCGAGAGCTGTTCATTAGTGAACATGCCTTGCAATTGAATTATAGTAAACTATTTAAAGTAGAAAAAATCAAATAATTTCATTAAAATGAAACAAGTTTTGGAGCCGCTGACTATATTGATGATGTTGATTAGAATTGGGAAACAAGTTTTAAACCGTCTACATAAATCCGTTTCTGATGTGTCCAGTTTAATTGTTATTGTAAGGTCATTATTGCACAATATTAATAAAATAATTCACTCATATTAAAGAAAACATCGTAACAGTGGATTGCTGGATCATTTGAATATATTCCAACAAATAATTCTCTATATTTTTGATTTCTCTCTCCCCTCTGCCTATCTCGCTCTTGAAATAACCTCACGGTCTGTTATTTACCAGACATTCTTCTCTTATCTTACCACTTCCATTTTTGAAGATCTCTGATTTCCTCAGAGAAATCTTTCAATGGACTTCTGGGACATCCTTCTTTCTCTGTTGCTGCAACACCCGCACGATAGATTCCCGCTGGTTTAAACAGCTTAAAAACCCCCCGGTCCACGATCAACTACTTGTATATAATTAATTAATTAATTAATTAATTAAATTATAGCATTTTTAATCCATAATTTAATTAAACACATTGCATGATTTTAATCCTGTGTATTGTTTGTAATTGCAATTTTCTTTATTAATTCTGTTAGACAGAATCAACTTATTGACTTACTAGCTGTTGCTGTTGTTTTTTTGTTTTTTTATAAAGCATTTATTCAGTTGAGATTTTTTATGCCCGTTAAAATATTAAAATTTTGTTTGTGTTCTGAAAAAACACCACAAAAAACAGCTTAACGACAGTTTATTAAAGATTAAAAATCAAACAAAACGTGTGCAGTCCTCTCCTAGTCCTCTCTCCTGAATCCGTTTTCTGCCAATTTAACACAAGATTTGACTGGATACTCTGCAAAAAAAAAACCTTTTTGATGTTATTCAGGCAATCTCTTTTTATTATCCCATGTGGCTAGAGATGAATCTGGCAACGTAGCAAAAACAAAATATATTACAATTATTAGTTATATATAATTATAGTAACTATTATATTACATATTTAGCCTATAATGACAATCATATAATGACTTAAAATCAATTCTTTTTTTTAATCAGCAAAAGCACCGACAGTACAAGAGAGGCCTAGAGAAGTACAGTCTTACGTCAACAAAGACAAAGAGCAAATGTCTTGCAAGGTCAGCGGCTTACCCGCGCCAGAGGTCACCTGGTTCAAGGACGGTCAGTCCATCGTTTCGCCTGCTCGTAGGATCAGATTGTCAAGGTGAGGAGGCGTATAGAAGTAGTAATGGGATTAAACGTGAAACTTATAAGTTATGTCCAGAAAACCGGGTTATCTTTCACATAAACGGTCGGGCCGAATCTTGCAATAAAATAGTCCTATTTTGTTACAACCTTAACCCTAACCCTAATTATCATAATGTTTAAACTAGTGGTTACTTTTCACCGTGTTTATAGCTAATTATAGCCAAGAATGTATTAATATTTAACACATCGGGCCATTTGTGTGAACAATTACGGTTCTTTGTGGAAGAATGACTGTGTCTAGGGGTAGTCTGGGGATCTGGATGCGGGTGTGGGTAGGCGCCTATAAATGGCTGCCTCCGGTTTGTTCTGTGAAATGGACCCACAAGTGATTAAAATTTAGATGAGTTAAATATCGTCATATTTGTATAATATGGAAAACTATATGATGAGATTGGCAAGTGTAATAGGAATATAGAATGCTAGTTCTTAGAGTTTGTTTTAGATTATATCTTTATGGATCAGTAAATAACTAAGCAATGGAACTAAAATGTGTTTTCTTGTCTATGCTCAAGGGACGGAAAGGGATGTACGAATTCTCTATTGGGGCTGGCGGGAAATAAATAATGTCGAATCTTTATTTATTTATCTATATGCATCCAGGTGTGTTTGTATAGCTAGTTGTCATGTATGTATGTATGTATGTATGTATGTATGTATGTATGTATGTATGTATGTATGTATGTATGTATGTATGTATGTATGTATGTATGTATGTATGTATGTATGTATGTATGTATGTATGTATGTATGTATGTATGTATGTATGTATGTATGTATGTATGTATGTATGTATGTATGTATGTATGTATGTATGTATGTATGTATGTATGTATGTATGTATGTATGTATGTATGTATGTATGTATGTATGTATGTATGTATGTATGTAGGTATGTATGTATGTATGTATGTATGTATGTATGTATGTATGTATGTATGTATGTATGTATGTATGTATGTATGTATGTATGTATGTATGTATGTATGTATGTATGTATGTATGTATGTATGCATGCATGCATGCATGTATGTATGTATGAATGTATGTATGTATGTATATTGTATATGTATATACACACTTGTGTGTACGTGTGTATGTTTTTTTTTATTTATGTTTGTTCTATGCAGCACTTGGAGTTTTTTCGCTGTAATGAAACGGCCGTTTGATGTATGTAGTGGTGGGTATGGGAATGCGGGCAGTTAGTCAAACAAATGTTCAGGTGGAACCGCGGTACATCGGCGCTGCTCTTAACTGCAAGTTTTGATGGCGCGCTGCCGTCATGGTGTTGAAAATAGAATGAAAAAAATTGTGAAATAATGAAATAAAATATGAAAATAAAAACAAAAAAACTACATGTTGATGAAATTTTAATTCACACTACGAACGAGGCGCATTGAGTGCTGGCTGGCTAAAAATAAATTTTACTAATAATTTTCGTCGATAGGTACTGTTACTAACCCCCTCCCCTTATTGACCCTCTTAAAATCCACTTTCGAAACACTCGGGGAAATGGCCCACGTACAAATCGCTTCCATTATTCAACCCATCGGAACATCAATCAATCATCATCGGGCATGTCCTCAGTGTGATTCCGGTTCTTATGCCGGGCAGCATGTGCCAAGTTTATGATATATGAATACTAAAAGATGTCGTTTTTCTTTGAATTTTCAGATTTTATTTTAAAAAGTTTAATTATTGATTTGAAATACTTAGTGTAAAATTTGTCTTTATTTTTTAAAGACCACAGCTCAACATCTAATGCATATTATTTTTTGAAGTTCTAATATTCGTAACTGGCCGCATAAAACATACCTACTTATTCAATTTCAAATTCAATGCACACATTTTTAAAATTGGAAAATAAATAACAAGTTTTTTTTTTCAATTTTAAATTTGCATTTCATTCACTAGCGTGGGGCGATGGAGTGTCGGGTTTATCGGATTCGTGGCCGGTGACCGGTGAAGGCGTTTTATCAAAGTTTGATGAATTGGCAGATCGAATCAAGTCCGAGGTTGATAGGTCAAATCGGGTTTAACGAGTAGTTGTCTCGAGCTTAGGGAGTTGGATTTTTTTTGTGTGGATTCAAATGAGGATTTTGTGGATTCAAATGAGGCCTCGTTTGTATGCACGGCGTGGAGTTTTCTTTAACTCAACTGGGATTTGAAGTTACAAGGATCGTAGAATGAAACGTGCCGGAAATCGTTTGACCATATCTCGAGATGAGTATGGAAACCAGCCTTCGCTTAAACTGACACGCGTCTGCTGGCCTGGAATGAGGTCGACAGTTCGACTCTCCGTGGAACGGCCAAGTTCCCGTGTGCGGCGCCATAAAATTAGATAGCATGGGCATCGTTTGTTTACTCTACCCTTGTTGCGTGCGGGGACGAAGTCTTGTTAGGTATGTGACGAGTTTTATGGGGTATCCGTATGTTTTTCATGGAGCATCCTTATGTGCTTAAATGGTATATTTATGTGTTAATGGGGTAGCCTTATGTGTTCATGGGGTATTATAATGTGTTGACACACACACACACATACATACATACACACACGCACACACACACACACACATACATCCATTATCGCCTTGAAGTTGCAAGCTCAAAACATTGATTGCTCAGACATATTTTTTAACCAAAATATTATTTTCCTCTTTACAGAAACGATACCAGACTGACGATACGACGCGTCAAGCTGAGAGATCAGGGCTGGTACTGGTGCCAAGCCAGGAACGTTCTTGGTGTCGTAAACAGTACTCTCACCTTTCTCAACATCTCTAATTACACACCTGAGAACTTTTCAAGTATTTATTTTCAAGTTTTTTTTTTCTTGTCTCACCTGTGCAAAAAGTATTCAGTATTATTTAATAAGTCTTATTACTTCAAGTTTTAACTTTCTTTTAAAAATGATCACAAATTTTTTTTATATCACCTACATGTCTTTGTGCCGTTCTTATAACAAATTCTTTTCTTTTCTTTTTAATTTTCCATTAACAAAAAAAAATGGTTTAATCTAAAACAAAATTACACCTGCTGTAGCTATTTTATACCTTTCGAAAGTACAAATGCCGAAAAAGGATTTCCGCCATTAAGAAGTGATGATACGACGGCAATCTGCCATGTCCTTGTAGGCACTCAGAACAGCTGTTGAGTCTTAAAACAGCTTCAAATTATTCCTGGTTGTCCACGAACGTACGATTGAACTTATAGAATGTTGCCCAACAGCCATTTCATGGGTCTATAAGCTTTGAATAATTAGCTCTATTTAGATTTTATTTCACTAATTTCACGCGTGTCATTATCAACGGCTGGAAGGGGAAAAAGAGAAGAGATGGTAGAAGGATAGAAGGGAAAGGGGGTGGCCACCTCGTATGGTTGGTAGGGGAGACGAAAAGGGGTGGCTTCCTTGTATGTTGGCTGAAATATTCTAAAATAATTTTAAGTTTTGTCACTTTGTTTCTTAATGTTAATTTGCTGTTTATCCAAACAGCAGTTCCATATAGATTTTTATTTAGGCTCCTGAATCTTGGTTTTCTTCTGAAAAATCATTCCCCTTTTAAGTCTATGTAACTGAAGTCGTGTTAAAATAAATAAATTTTAACACGACTTCAGTTACATAGATTTATTTCTTGGCAAAAAGCATATAATTGTTTTAATGTGGACAGATTTTCCTGTCAGAATGTTCCAACCCAATGCCATAGCAGTTTATGCTGGCATTTGCTCAACTCCATTCGGCCAACAAATGCATGATATAATGAAGCAGAGAATCCGGAACTGACAGTAACTAAGACAGAAGCAGTTTCGTGACCACTATAAATACCTCATTTTTTTTCTTTTTTCGAATAAAAATATATAAAAATATTTGTGATCATCTTTGTTTTTATTTGTCCAATTTATTTTGCCGATGTCTCGGTACTTCCACTAACGATCTCCTTCACGACTCTAAAGCATCATCATCATCAACATCATCGTCGTCGTCGTCGTCATCATCATCATCATCATCATCATCATCACCATCACCACAACCACCATCATCTCATTGTCATCGTCATCACCACCAAAAACATCATCACTATCATCATCATCATCACCATCATAATCAACACCATCATTATCATCATCATCATCATCATCATAATCAACACCATCATTATCATCATCCTCATCATCATCATCATCATCATCATCATCATCATCATCATCATCATCATCATCACCATCCTCATCATTACCATCATCATCATCATCATCATCATCATCATCATAACAATCATCATCATCATCATCATCGCCATCATAACCATCATCATCATAACCATCTCTTCCTTCAAGCTCCACACTACCAGGCTTTCACGTGCGACGTGGCGAGTGATATTGGCTGCCTTAATCACGGCACTTGTTACAGAATCCCTTCCATCAGACTATCTTTCTGCGCGTTAGAACCTTTTTTTATTTGTTGTTGTTATTGTTTACCTCTTGTCTTTGTTATTGTTTACCTTTTGTTGCTAAAAATAGATTCAGGCTCAGACTGTGCAGACAGTATTCAATACAATAACCACGCGGCTTTAATAATTTCATCTTTAAAAGCCGCCATGATAGAAGAAGGCTTATGCAGCAAATAAAAAGTTTTTTTTTCTATCGCTCAACAGCAGCTCGACAACCTCAGAAGGATTCGTACCACTAGCCGTCCGTCCAACGCTACGGCGTCTAACAACTGTGAGACAATGCATGACAGCTATTATGGCGCTGACAGCTATGAACAGCTCAACTACTTCAAATACTAGATATATATATATATATATATATATATATATATATATATATATATATATATATATATATATATATATATATATATATATATATATATATATATATATATATATATATATATATATATATATATATATATATATATATATAAACATATTATTTTCATTTATTTAACGATTTATATCCTTTATATTAAAAACAACGCTAATATGATTTCCTATTTCCTGCAAAGGTGTCGATCAGATTTTGTAGGAGAGAAATGTCAGGAGGCGATAGTATCGAGGTTTCTCATTAACCAAGGTATGATTGTCATTCTCTGTCTTGTCATCATCGCTGTCGCTGTCACCGTCAACGTCTTCGTCATCGTCATCAGCATCATCATAATCACCATTATCATCATCATCATCATCATTATCATAATTATCGTCATCATCATCATCACCACCACCACCACCATCATCATCATCATCATCATCATCATCATCATCATCATCATCATCATCATCATCATCATCATCACAGTGTCATCGTGCAATCTTCATACTTCTTCGCTCACAACTTTTTCATAACTCAGCCTGCCTGAAGGCATACCTGTTCGGTTATTCTCAGGTGAAGAGCATCTATCAGAGATACATTCAAGGCGCTATATAAATTAATTTTTATTGATTAATTAACCGTCCACTCTTATCACCAGTGGCGTTTTAACCTTTGATCGCTACTCGCACATTAATATGAATCTAGTTATTTTTAACGTTTTTTTTTTGTTTTTTTTTTTATAAATTCCTGTTTTAAAAAAGTATAACAATGAAATCGAATAGAACAAATTGTTTCGCAATTCAATAGAACGTTTTATTTAATAAATCTGCTTAAATCATCAAAATGTCGTTCAATCATGCTCAGAAAACTAATTGCTAATCACTCAAGAGAGTGGCTCTTCAAAATGAAACATGCCATTTTAAACATTTAATCATGTAAATTTAATTTCATTATAATTAAAAATAAATAAAATCTTTTTATCAAAATTATATTTTAATGTTTTCGATTTATTATTACTTTTCTATTAAAGACTAATAACTATATGGTTGGATCAGATAACATCTAAGCTACACTTATACAATACCAGATTTCGGCCATTCAACCTATGAGAGGCTGGCCATAGCTGCCCTGGTTGTGGCTGTTCTCGTCTTCTTGGCACTCTTCACCATTGCCTACTGCCTGGCCAAGTTTGTCGTTGATCATCTTGTTATGTTTGTGTTGTATTAATAAGCGTTGTTGTTGTTGATAATTGAAAGACTAATTCGTAGCTGCCATAGAGCTGATTGATTAAATAACAAATTAACTGATTTTTTTTATTGATTGATTGAATAAATAAATAATTGATTGATTGAATAAATGCTTGATTGGTTGAATAAATAATTGATTGATTGAATAAATGGTTGATTGATTGATTGAATAAATGGTTGATTGATTGAATAAATAATTGATTGATTGAATAAATAACTAATTGACTGAATAAATGATTGATCGACTAAATAAAAATTTGATTGATTGAATAAATGATTGATTGATTGAATGATTACTTAATTGATCGATTGAAATTTTTAATATATTAAAGATTAAGAGAGGAATACCAGATGTACATAAGAGAGAGAATGAAGTTCATGTACGATATAAAGACACCGATCAGTAACTTCTCTCCTCAAATGGACTCACGTCAACCGCACCCGGTAGTCCAAAAATTACTTTTTGTTTTTATTTTTTGCGTTTTGTTTCATAAATATTGTTATGTTTTTGCAATAAATTAGTTTTTTCATCATGTTTATTATTTTTTAGAACTAAATTATTATTATTTTGGTTCGTTTTTAAACAATATTCGATCAAAGAAATCACAAATCAAAATAAACGCTTAAAATTTCAATTTTTTTGCAAAACTGCCTGAGCGCTTAAAAAAATTTTAACTAAAAATTTTTACAATTCCGATTAAATCTCAAACTGGAATAAAAAAAAATAAATAAAATTAATAATAAAATTAATAATAGAAATTTCGTTTGATTCATGTCATTTCGAGTTGGGGGAACAGTCGTGACAGAACTTTTTTATATCCTTTCTCGAACCCGGAGATGCATTATTCAAAACTTTATTTGCATTATATCTGGATGAAAATCTAAAAGTTGTTTTTTTTATCTTTTTTTCTGATGTTAACATTTTAAGATTTTTGGGGTTAATTTTTGTTATCAATCTAGCCCTCTATGTGCTCATTCGTTCATCTATCCATAATAATATCCATTAATCTATCTATGCATCTACCCATTCATCTACCCATTCATATATAGCCATTTATTTGTTTATTTATCCATTTATCTACCCATTCAGCTATTCTTCTACCCATGCATATACCCATTCAACCATTATTCTACCCATGCATCTACCCATTCATCTACCCATTTATCTAGCTATTCATTTATTTATTCACCCATTCATCTACCCAGTTATCTAGCTATTCATTTATTGATTTACCAATTTTACTACCCATTCAACCATTCACCCATTCAACCACCCACTCATCAATCTGTTGACCAATTCATATCACTACAAGAACACTCAGCTGCCCGTGAGACTACAAAGAGCCATACGGAACGACAGAGACAAGTACATAAACAGAATGACACTTATAAAACAACACACATACAGACATCCAATCAAACAGAGATCCACGTGCATGCACACATACGTACAAACAGATAGCCACACGCATGCACACATACATACAAGCAGAGATTCGCACACATGCACATATAAATACGGAGAGCCAGATGCATGTACACATACATACAAACAGAGAGCCACATCCACACACACGTACAAACAGAGAGCCACATCCACACATACGTACAAACAGAGAGCCACATGCACACATACGTACAAACACACAAAGTGTGCCCACACATGCATGTCATAATTTTGCAGCCTTCCAACCACAGATGCGTCATTTCTTGTCGCTGAGTTTTTTTTTACCTGAAAAAAGAAAAACTTTTCCTTCATCAGTCGGTTGGGAATGGGAGAAACCCGGAGGAGAAAAGGAAGAAAGAGATGAAATAATTTGTCAAACGTTTATAAAAAAGGAACGCGCTAAATTAATTAACCGGACAGTCCGGATTTCTCACGGACATTCCGGAATTTTTAACGGACATTCCGGGATTTTTCACGGACATTCCGGAAAAGCGACGAGTTCAACCCGGAATAGATTTTTTAATTTTTTTACATCAATCAAAATCAAATAACGTTATAGTCGCTGGCCAGGTGAATCGCCTGATGGAATAAAATTGAAGGTTTGTAAATAAATTTGAGATCTCAAGATGATATTTCACTCAGCGCAGTTTCACATCCCTTATTAGTTTTCACGTTCTGGACGTATGAATAATTATTACCAAACTAGTGATACATACATACATACATACATACATACATACATACATACATACATACATACATACATACATACATACATACATACATACACACACACACACATACATACATACATACATACATACATACATACATACATACACATACATCGGAAATTATGCATGTTTGTAAAGCAAACAGTGTTACGCAGTAGACAAACGTTAGGACAGACAATTATACTGACTACAGAGTCTCTCTATCGTATATCAAACATTTTTCAATTAACTCACCAGCTGGTAGCAATCCTACCAGGAGTTAAATAACCGTATTTCTTCCTCCATGTCGTTTCTGTTGCACGAATTTCAACCGTATTGTATAGTATAGATAGATAGGCAAGTTCGCTCTGATTTAAATTCATCGGTGTTGTGCTATCATCTTCGTCGTCGTCATCATCATCATCATCATCATCATCATCACCATCATCAGCAACCATCATCATCATCACCATCATCAGCAACCATCATCATCGCCACCATCATCACAATCATAATCATCACCACGCTTCCATTTCCAAGGAAACCATCGGATTTAAACAATGCCAACTTCAACACTACAGATATCTACATTTACAACTGAGATTTGTTAAACAGCTCACCTAGCGGCCCTACGATAACAACGTTGATATCTCTATGCCATCTAGTACTTGTCCAATATCCAACATCTCCACCATTTCCATGCTACAGAAGCGCCTTTTCCTGTAACGGATAGCACATTTTGGTCGTGGTTTTGATCAACCAACTCAAACAGTTTCAAATTTTAATGAGCTTTGTTGACCCAAAGTTACGGACCCGCAAAAAAACCAAAAGTTTTTACATGAGTTGGCATTGATCGATCAACGGTAATTAAAACAATTTGAAATGATTTTTTTCCTACCAATCTACTGAACTTGAAATCAAACTGGTTTTGCTCATCATGTTCATCCGAACGCCAAAAAAACAAAAAATCAATCGATACGATCCAGTTTCCTATACAAAAATAACACAATAGAAAAATAACCCTTAAGCGTATTTGAATTCGAGATATCGTTGTAATTTTTAGTGTCTAAATTATCGAATCCACCTCATTCGTCTCACTTAGTCTCTCTATTTAATACCGGAAAGCTCTGTTATGCACGGTCTCTTTTAATAAGAAATTTTTCTTATCTTTAATATGACATTCTGTCCCATTTTATGTGTCTAATTCGGTTTATTGCATTTTTAAAATCGATACATTTTTAACAACCGTTTGAAATAACGCCGCCACAAGCGAAATAAAAATCGACATATTTGTCATTATATTCAAGAATCACCACAACGATCTCAATTTTTCCGCCTCCACTAAAAGACTCGCCCGCCGTCTTTCCATACTCAGATCCGCATACACACAACATTTGCCATTTTCCATTGATGAAGAAAAGTACTCAAACAAATGTACTTAAGCAGAAGTACAAAGTACTCTGCCGAAGGTACTACAAAGTACTTAAAAGTACTTTTACTTGTACTTTTAAATACCTTCAACCCAGAATATTTTGAACTTATACTTAAGTAGGTTTTCTAAATATTTTTGACATCATTGCCATTTTCTAAAACCACAACAATGCTCGCCATTCTTTGATCACCATTCCTTTTTTTAAACTTTTATTGACATCTCTGCCACCGTTTCCTCCATCCTCTTCGACATTACTCCCATTACCACTTCAGTAGCCTTCCATCCCCGGCACTAGCCCCACCGACTGCAATCCACATCGGCATCATCACCATTGGCGTCACGTCTACGGCCATAAACGCCGTCGCCGGGCCTGCTCAATACCATCGGGGTTTGATACGCCGTCGCGTGGCCGAGCGATCGAACGCCGGCGTTTAAGTGCACGGCCGGCCATAACAACCATTGTACCGTGCAAAATGTTTACAACTACGATGATTTTGATGGCAATGACTGTGATGACGGTGATGGTGATGGTAGTGGTGATTGTGATGGTGATGGTGGTGATGATGATTATGTAGTGGTGATTGTGATGGTGGGGGTGGGGGTGGTGATGATGGTAGTGATGGTGGTGATGACGGTGGTAGTGATGACGGTGATGATGATGATGATGATGACGATGACGATGATGATGATGATGATGATGATGATGATGATGATGATGATGATGATGATGATGATGATGATGGTGGTGGTGGTGGTGGTGGTCGTGGTAGTGGTGGTGGTGATGATGATGATGATGATGATGGTGATGATGATGATGATGATGATGACGGTGGTAATGGTGATGATGATGGAAATTAGAAAAAATTAAAAATATGCAATTATAGCAAATAAATTAGATTTGATCACGAATTGCTTTCGAAATAAATAAATTTTCGTGTTTTAAAATATTTTTCTTTTCATTTTAATTCAAATGAACAAATTCTTTTTTATAAATTAGATACTTCAGAGCCGGACATTAGTGATAGATTGAATAAAAGTATTATTCAATTTATTCATTCCATTAAATAATTTAATTAAATTAATTAAACTTCTTTTCGAAGGAAACACACAAATTCAACTTTTCATATTTTTTTCATATTTTTTTTCTATTTTCTTTATTTATTTGTGTCAACTGTGGGTGTAAAATTAAACTATTTTTGTATTTGAGCTCATAATATTAATAATAATAATTAACAGGGTTCAGAAGGTTCTAAGTCACTGTTAGAACCACCACTTAGTGGCATGTTGAGTGTTTTACCTTTTATAAATTGATATTTTATTGTTATATTCTATTAATTAAGCCAAAAAATAATTTAAAAATCTTCATATTATATTTTTTTAACCAGACATTTTATTCAAGCCCGCCAAGCAGTGACCAGGCTCAACGTAGCAAATATTAAAATTATTCTTCTGAGATAATTTATTCTGATTATTGTAGACTAACTCACATCAACATGCCACGTTAACACGCGTCTTGACAAGATGCCAACGCTGGTATGGTTCGAACCACCTACTTACCTTTTAACGTTCCAACAAAGAGGCGCCGGCTAATGTTCCACTTCTTCACCAAAATATTAACATAATTTATGCAGTTTTCTTCATAAAAAAACTTACAGAGGTCATCGAACAAGGCGCCGGCTAATGTTCTACTGCTTCGCCTAAATATTAACATAATTTATGCAGTTTAACATAATTTATGCAGTTTAACATAATTTATGCAGTTTAACATAATTTATGCAGTTTAACATAATTTATGCAGTTTAACATAATTTATGCAGTTTTCTTCATAAAAAAATCTACAGAGGTCATCGAACGACCTTGACGACAACACCGACGAAAAATCACCGCGCGCTACTGCATCAGCAGCGAGACAGCTGCAACAGCAAAGAAGCACGAGCCCCCATCGAAGGCGCGAGACTTCAGCCCAGCAGCAGCAGCAGAAGGGCGAAACCTTCGGCAGGTCAGAGAGGAGGGCGCAGCAACAGCAACAGCTACAGGCCGGGCACAAAGAAGACACGCTGGTCATCAAGAACAGATACGGCACCTCCCCGGGACTGGCGGATAAGAACAAGGTGGTGATTAGAAAATAAAGTTAAGTTGTCTTTGTAGCCGGCGAGTTTTTGTTTTTTAATTCAACGATCGTTTCAGTGTAGTTTTCTGTTAGATTTGTCTTTCTTTACTATATTTATAAAAGAAACATAGCTCTATTTATGAAATAAATACTGTGTTTAACTGTACGATAGTTTATGCTGGTTTCTTGAAAATGTGACTTTAAACAGATATGTCATTATGCAATTTTGTCTATTTTGTTTTTCATTTGATTTCTTTTCTGAGATAGTAAAACTGTAGCTATTCGTGGAGAAAAAATAAACATTTTCGAAACAATTTCAATTGGGATTCGTTAGTGTTTCGTTGATGCTGTCGCTTCAAATTAGTGCTGATTTCATAGAAGATCATCTGAATCTAGCAAACTCTTATGGGTACGGCTAAAAGCCTTTCTCTTCGCTCAGCTCGTAGCCGAGCACTCTTTTCACGGCTAGTCGTACGCGAAGAGCGCTATAGAAATACGAGAGATTTATTGGTTTATTGATTGATTGGTTGTTTGTGCAAGTGTTGTGCAAGTCTACGGACTAAAAATAAAGCAGTGATTTCAACATTTTAAAAGAATGGTAAAATCTAGATGTTTAACACAATCACGCTCAGAGCAGAGACCACACGATGGCACAGCCGCCTGACACGAGTCCGCCCCGGATCAGGCTTTCAGCCATTTCTTCGGGCCCGGCTACAGCCCTTTTCCAGGTTCAGACATCCGCCAACAACTCCGGCACCGTCAAGTCTAACAAGCTGCCGCCGGCTGCGCCTCATTCGGTAGATCAGAATAAAATCGATAGTGCGGTTTTTCACTGGCCGAGGCAATCGCAACACGAAACCGCTTCCAAGCTGAAAGACAATATTGGCGCTCTAGAGAGCGATCGCATCAAATCGACTAAAGCTTCCTCGGCAGCTGGGACGATTTTTTCGAATTCTGAAACCACGAAAACTTCAAGTAAAACGACCACAGGAGTCGAAACTCCGAACCAAGCGCTCGAAAAGTCGAAACAAGACTCAGTAGTACAGAAGCCGACTCCTGCGGCGGCTAGCGGCTCCAGAGAAAAACAGCTGACCGGCAAGGAAGGTGCGAAATTCTACCGTCAAGAAGACGGCAGATACCTGTGCGAAAAACACAGGAATGTCTGGAAAAAAGCCGATCGTGTCGATGCCAACCTCAACGTTCAGAACTCCTCCTCGTCAGCCGAAAAACGCCGCCGTAACAACAGCAAAAACGTCGACCAGGAACCGGCCGCCACCACCACCACCGCCACTGCCGCCGCTGCCGCCGCTACCATAACCACCGCCGCTTCCACCACTTCCAATCAACAGCAAAAAAAGCAGAGCGATAAGGCAGAACATGCAAACAGAGTCGACAAATCGGACGCAAAGACCGAAGCGAAACTGGAAAAGAGCCGAGCGGATCAGTTGTTCGACAGGCTCAACTTCAACGCTCCCGCTCAACTGTCGCTCAACAAGAGCCGAGCTAAGACTGAACTGTTACTAGAACGTCGCTCCAACTCGAACGAAGAAACCAAACTGCCTCCGCAGGAATGAGTTAGAGAAGAAGGTTGACAGGTGACAGCCGTCGCCACACTCTAGCTCCCTCTTCTGTCTGTTTCTCTTTCTCTCTCTCTCTCTCTCTCTCTCTCTCTCTCTCTCTCTCTCTCTCTCTCTCTCTCTCTCTCTCTGTCACTCTCTCTCTTTTTTTCTCTCTTACCCTCTCTCTTTCTTTCTCTCTCTTTTTCTCTAAATTTCTTTTATATTTCTTTCTTTTTAAGGCATTTTAGGAAACCTGTTTCTAAAAAGGCAGCTTAATCAAAACTTTTTTCTATTTCTATTTCTCTTTCTCTTTTACTCTTTTCATCTGTTTTCTCTTTCTCATTCTTGAATTAGGTGCCCAGGTGCTATGGAAGAATTATTTGATTAAAAATTAATTAAAAATTTAAGAATAACAATACATGAAGAAGAATTACGTTCATAAAATTTGAAAACAACTTTCGTTTTGTTTACTTTCAACTTAAAACTTAAAAACACACTTTTTGCGTCGACCCGATGTGGGAGGGCAACTGCTTGGGGGTTATTGCTATGGAAAGGTGAGCAAGCGAAAGGGGGGCAAAGATGGGGCAGTGCGGATTCCCTCCGCTCCCTAGCTGTGCGTGAAAAGGCGCCTCACGTTTAGACGGTTTATAAAGCGAGAGCATTAACTCAAATGTTCAAGCAGAACATGATGAATTAGTCTGAAATTAGAAGAGAAAAAATATTTTCTTGATTTGTTCGTTCGTGGTATTGTGCGTAAATGTTATTTTTGGTTTTCTCTTTCCCCCTTTCTTTCTTTTTCTCCTCTTGTTTCTTTCTCTCTCTCTCTCTCTCTCTCTCTCTCTCTCTCTCTCTCTCTCTCTCTCTCTTTCTCTTTCTCTCTCTCTCTCTCTCTCTCTCTCTCTCTCTCTCTCTCTTTCTCTCTCTTTCTCTTTCTCATTTTCTTTTTTTTTCTTTTTCTTTCTTTTCTTCCGTTTCGGTTCCGTTTGTTCATTTTTTTGCGGGACTTATTGCAAATTGGACCTCGTGAAGGAATTGCCGGTTATATCTTCGGCGTCTATCCAGGCCGGATCGATAGAATCGTCGAAACGGCTGAACGGTTGGCATGGTTGTTGTTGTTGTCGGTGTTGTTGGCGGGGCTGGCGGCGGGGGTGTTAGTAGTAGACGTAGTGGTAGTAGTCGTAGTGCTGTGCTGTGTCTGCGTCGGTTGAAGTCTCGGGTGCTTTTCGTTGTCGTTGCTGTCTGGCCAGCCTGGAACTTGACCTAAAAACATAAGCAATAAACCTGCTTAATCTTGTTCAACCGCGTGTGTCTGCTGCTTTCGTATGACTCGTTGTATGCGTCTTCCTATGGCATTGTATGGTCCTGTTGTATGGCTTTGTATGGTCTTGTATGGCTTTTACGGCGTTGTATGGTCTTGTATGGCTTTACACGGTTTTGTATGTTTTTGCATTGGTCTGTTTTTGACGAACTTTTAAATTTTTTTCGTTGCGTCTTGTCGAAGTATTTATTGAATAAAATACTATAAAATTAGAAAAAACTGATTTATTGAATAAAATACTATAAAATTAGAAAACTGATTTATTGAATAAAATACTATAAAATTAGAAAAAAACTGATTTATTGAATAAAATACTATAAAATTAGAAAAAAACTGATTTATTTAATAAAATACTATAAAATTAGAAAAGCTGATTTATTAAATAAAATACTATAAAATTAGAAAACAATGATTTATTGAATAAAATACTATAAAATTAGAAAAACTGATTTATTGAATAAAATACTATAAAATTAGAAAAACTGATTTTACTTTAAGTTCGTGTGTTCAGTGAAAAAAAAGGAAAAAATCGAATATAAAAAAATTCTCCCGCCCAAATTCTCTTTGCATTAAATTAAGACACATCAAAGAACCAATTCACTTCTCCAAATTTCACACACAAAACTCCAATCAACGATCACGCTTTCTTAACTAAACGTTTTTCAATTTAATTTTTTTCTACCTCGTTCTTTAATTTTTGGTTTTTTTTTATTGAACTTGGGAACTTGGGAACTAAATTTTGGCACATTTAGATCTCGGAAACAGAAAGGGGGAATTATATAGATAAAGCTGTGTGATCCCATACCTAAACACGGACTATTTTCAGCGCTAGCGTGGGTGAAGCTCGGTTCAAAATCGGCGCAATAATACACTTACCCTTACCTCCACCTTTGAGAGTTTCTTCTTTAAAATATTTGCGTGCCTGCCTCATTCTTTTGCCGGTTCTCTTCTTCGTGGAGAAGCTGTGAAAGTCTCTGACGATGTTCGATAGTTGTGCGGCTGATGGGGGGAGTAACCTGATGGGGGGATGAAAATGGAGTAACCTGATGGGGGAAGGGAGGAGTAACTTGATTTGTCGAGGAATTTTATTTTGGAAAGAAAATTTTGCCTGTGTGAGGATGACGGTAGTTGAACAAACGAAGTTCACGTTTTTCCAGTGTGTCTGTGTGTGTGTGTGTTTAACTGTGTATGTTTGTCAAATACATTTAATACAAAATGTCCATTTTGGTTACTTCAAATTTATTTATTTTCATAAAAAAATATTTTTTGTATTTATATTATATTTTCTTTTTTTTTCATAAATATTAAAATATATAAAACGGGAAAAAAGCAAAAGAGGAGCGAGTGATATTAAGAGCGCGATGACATGAAAAGTGTGGAACCTTATTTCCGTTGATATGTGAAGCATCAATACCCCCTCTCTTTCTCTTCTTCTTCTTCCTCCTTTTCTTTCTTTTTGTTCTTCTTCTCCTTAATTCTCTATTCTTTTTTCTCTTTCTTTCTATCTCCTTTCTCCCTTTTCTTTTCCCTCTCTTTTTTTTCTCTCTCTCTCTCTCTCTCTTTCTCTCTCTTTCTCTCTCTTTCTCCCTCTTTCTCTTTTTCCCTGTCTCATTTATTTTCTTTTTTTATTTCTTTATAAATTTACTAGCGGGGGTTACCCGGGATTTTTGGAGGTTTTTTATCGTTTTCCTCTCTCGCTCCCGTTTCCTTTCCCGCTCACTCTCGCTTTTTGCTCTCCCGCTTCCTCTTCCTTTTCCGCTCTCTCTCTCTCCCGCTCTCGGTTGCTTTCCAGTTCCCGCTCACTCTCCTATTCCCGCTCGCGCTCGCTCTTTTGTTCCCGTTCGCGCTCATTTTCTTTCTTCCACTCTCTCCTAACTTCTTTTAGCCCATAAAACGTAAAATAGATTTGCTAAAAGTAACTTGAAACCTTCAAACGTTGTTACTTAAACTAAATTAGAATTTGGATACACAGTAACTCTTGATGGTCGTATGTACATAGGCGCTTTTTGCTTGAAAAAAGTTTTTTCTTCATAAATTTTTTTTTTAATTTAATAAGACCCTATGTAAATCTAATCTTTGAGATCTACATCCATGTCAAATTTCGTTAAAATTGGTCCAGTGATTTGGATTTGCATAAAAGACAAACAAACAAACTAACAAACAAACAGATAGACAGTCATTTATATTTATATAGATTTTCTTTATTTTCCTGATTCGTTAGCATCAGCCACGTACTTCCTCCTCCACCTCTCTCTCTCTCTCTCTCTCTCTCTCTCTCTCTCTCTTTCTCTCTTTTCCTCACTTTTTTATTCTCTATCTCTCTGTCATTCAAATACAGACACGTGCACACACACACACGCACACACACACAAACACATAAACACAACACACACACACACACGCACACATGCTTTCCCCCTTTCCTCTTTCTCTTCCTTTCAAGAACCATCACGTCCTCGGCGTACGCCCATAAATGGTAATTGGAAGAATAGTCTGTTATTAGTGACCAGCGGTGGTGCTGCGGCTGTCAAATAATTTCTTTAAATTCAAAATTATTTCTTTTGAAAAATAAAGATTGTTTGAAAAACTTTTGAATGTGTTTTCGTGAGAGTTTATACAACTAACATGTCATGAATTGCGCTGGTTATCAAGTGTAGTGTTTGTTTGTTTGTTTGTGTGTGTGTGTGTGTGTGTGTGTGTGTGTGTGTGTGTGTGTGTGTGTGTGTGTGTGTGTGTGTGTGTGTGTGTGTGTGTGTGTGTGTGTGTGTGTGTGTGTGTGTGTGTGTGTGTGTGTGTGTGTGTGTGTGTGTGTGTGTGTGTGTGTGTGTGTGCGGAAGAGAAAAAGAGAATGCGAGAAAGGAAGAGGGAGAAAGAGGGAGAAAGAAAAAGATAGGGAGATAAGCAAAATTGTAACACATGGAGAAAAAAGCAGGAAAAAACTGAAAAACAAAAGCAAATAAAAAAAATGGAAAAAAGTAGGTGGCAGTTGAGCGTTGAAAACGTACGCGGATATCCCGTTTAATGCTCTTAATAACTACATCCGCTCCGCTCCGCTCCAAGGCGCTTCCATCGCATAAAAGATATATAAACAAGTTTTATAGAAAACAGATTTTGAAAAGATACTTTTTAGCGCCTTCTTTTGCATTCACTCGTAAAAATTGTTTTTTTCCATAAAAAATTAATAATTCAAAAAAAGTAAAATAAAGAACTACTGCACTGTCATATCAACCAATTTACCTTTTATGCTGAAAATCAGCTAAAATCGATTACATTACAAAATTCCGCCACAGACAACAGACGGCAGACAATCAAGCAAACCTAATATAAAGCATCTAAAAAAGGAAAAAAATTGTTACAATGTTTTTAAAATTAAAATGCACTTTTATTTATAGATGACCTAATTTAAGTCGGGTGACATATCAAGGGTTGTGTGGTCCTTTTATTGCCCCTCACCCCCTCCTCCTAAAGAATGTCGGCACATTTTTTTAAATTCTGTTTTGGTGATCCGCTTAAATTTTTGTGGACAAAAAAAAACTGCTTCAACCCAAAAACTCTGCCTGAGAATAATCGCGAAAAAAGGTCGAACCATGAGGAGATAAATTTTGATTTCATTTTTCATTTTTTAGAAGAAATCAAAGAAGCGAGAGAAAAATGATGATGATAAAAAAGTGGAGCGTAAATATTCATCGTCCGTTCGAGGACGGATAGACAACGACACGTCCTCACCCGACACTTCCTCACCCGACACATCCTCACCCGAGTTGTCCTCATCCGACACATCCTCACCCGACACATCCCCACCCGACACATCCTCACCCGAGTTGTCCTCACCCGACATATCCTCACCCGACATATCCTCAACCGACACATCCTCACCCGACACTTCCTCACCCGACACATCCTCACCCGACACATCCTCACCCGACATGCGTTCGATGACAGAATAATTGCGACTTAATTCGTCCGACAACTTTTCGATGTTTCCATTGTCATCATATAAATACCGTGTCGATATTCGACAGAGAGAGCTGCATTACTGATGTTGTTTCTATGCCGGTATTCCGTCTGATAAGCCTATTTGAACAATAAACGTGAATAAACAAGACTATAAAAGGAGAGAAAGAGAGAGAAAGAGAGAGAAAGAAAGAAAGAGAGAGAGAGAGAGAGAGAGAGAGAGAGAGAGAGAGAGAGAGAGAGAGAGAGAGAGAGAGAGAGAGAGAGAGAGAGAGAGAGAGAGAGAAATAACTTTGGGTCAAAACTGTATAAAATAATTAAATCTTTAAAATATGCATATGCAAATGTTGTTTAAAAAACAACTTTATTGCTATAAAATTTATTTATTCTCAACAGAGGTTACATAGCTTTACTACAAAAGCATAAGCATCACTGCTTGAAATTAAAACAAAATTTCTTAAGAAACAACTTGGAAGAAATGCATCTGGGAATGTGACCAACCTATATTTGTATTAGCGTGTCTATGTTTGTAATCATGTACTTATATTTGCATTATTGCGCCTATATTTGTTTTATTGTGCCTATATTTGTATTAATGTGCATATATTTGTATAAATGTGCATATATTTGTATAAATGTGCATATACCTGTATCTATACTAATGTGAGAAAGAGAATTCACGTCATATATATTTGTATAAATGTGCATATGTATATTTGTGTTAATTTGCATATACATGTTTCTCTATCAAACTGCATCTATATTTCCATATCTATAATTTTGCAGACAGAGAGAGAAAGAAAAATAAAGAAAAAATGAGAAAGAGAGAAACCAAATGGTGCAGATAAAAAGATGTAGATAGATACAGAGAGAAAAAGAAATAAAAAAAAGAGATAGACAGGAAGAGAGAGAGACAGTAGGAGAGAGAGAGATAGACAGGAAGAGAGAGAGAGAGATAGACAGGAAGAGAGAGAGATTATAATTTTCAGGAGTTCTCTACAATATTGATTTTTACTCAACATTGGCATTCTAACGTTCATCTATCACTTCTCTTCTTAGAGTTGGCTCTTTGAAAATCGTTAAAAAAATACCCCGATAAAAAAAAATAATGGTATAACTACACGTCCCATTGATTACGGATTTATCACTTTTATATAACAAATATCTAACTGCCAACTTTTCTATATATTTTTTTTCAAATAAAGACACCGACAATCGGCCTGGAAAGGAAAACAAAAGCGAAACCAAAAACTTCGTGAGGAAAAAATCACAAAAAATTCCCAAATTTGTTTCGAAATGTTTTCTTTCTTTCTTTCGTATAATTTTTTCCTCCAATTCAGGATGCGAGTCTCCTGGGAATCCCCGACGATGCGTCGATATCCCACGAGTCATCCCATAAACTATTTCACCTCGCCAAAAGCCGCGGTTTTCGGCTCTTTCCCCGCGGGATGAGCGTTCCGGCATGGCTGGCTAGCCGGCCAAACGTGAACAGTCAGTCAGTCAGTCAGTCAGTCAGTCAGTCAGTCAGTCAGTCAGTCAGTCAGTCAGTCAGTCAGTCAGTCAGTCAGTCAGTCAGTCAGTCAGTCAGTCAGTCAGTCAGTCAGTCAGTCAGTCAGTCAGTCAGTCAGTCAGTCAGTCAGTCAGTCAGTCAGTCAGTCAGTCAGTCAGTCAGTCAGTCAGTCAGTCAGTCAGTCAGTCAGTCAGTCAGTCAGTCAGTCAGTCAGTCAGTCAGTCAGTCAGTCAGTCAGTCAGTCAGTCAGTCAGTCAGTCAGTCAGTCAGTCAGTCAGTCAGTCAGTCAGTCAGTCAGTCAGTCAGTCAGTCAGTCAGTCAGTCAGTCAGTCAGTCAGTCAGTCAGTCAGTCAGTCAGTCAGTCAGTCAGTCAGTCAGTCAGTCAGTCAGTCAGTCAGTCAGTCAGTCAGTCAGTCAGTCAGTCAGTCAGTCAGTCAGTCAGTCAGTCAGTCAGTCAGTCAGTCAGTCAGTCAGTCAGTCAGTCAGTCAGTCAGTCAGTCAGTCAGTCAGTCAGTCAGTCAGTCAGTCAGTCAGTCAGTCAGTCAGTCAGTCAGTCAGTCAGTCAGTCAGTGAGCCAGTCAGTCAGTCATTCTGTTTCTGGGTGAATTCATGTCCAAAACAGTCTGTTATCGCATGGTATCTGTTACTTGTAAAGGGTTTTATTTGCTTATAATGTTTGAGATTTTTTTAAAGTTTTTGGGTTTTCCAGAGATTTCTCGGTCGTCCGGTGCAAATGAATTGCGTGTCAGTTTTAAAATTTTATTTTTTTTATTCTTTGATTATTATTCGTGTTGCTTGTTTATTTGAATTTTGTTTGTTTTTGCGCGTGTGTGTGTGTGCGTGTGTGGGTGTTTGTGTCATCCATTGATCAAATATTTTTCACAAAAACGAGATGTAGCAGGAGATAAGCATCTTGAAGCATTGTTTATTTCTTTTTCTTCTTCCGTATTCCTCTTCAAAATGGTGATGTTGACAAACAAGAAAACAATAGTAAGAATAACGAGAATAATAAAAATAATAAAAATCATAATAAAATAATAAAACAAATAATAATAACAATAGGATGCAATCGATAGCGGGCTTTGCAGCTGCAGTTGTACTCTCTGAATTTACATCTCCATCCATCAAAACAACTGCTGGGGGAAAATTTAATAACCATGATTTGAGCTCCATACTCCAGTGTGTCCTGGCTCGTCATCCAGCCTCAATATAACAATCTAATAAACACTATTCCGACCGTTTTATTTCTTTCTATTACTTGCTCACTCCATCTATTCTCCATTTCATGTCCATCTATTTTTTTATCCATCCATCCATCCATCTATCCATCCACCCATCCATCTATCCATCCACCCACCCATCCATCCATCCATCAATCCGTTCATCCACCCACTTACTCGTAGAAGAATGAAATATTTCCTCATCGAATGATATCGGTTCTCTTCCCTCGTGAAATATTCCCATGCTTTCCTTTTCTCGCTCATTTTTCATTCCCTACCGATCCCCCATAAAGTGACCAATAAATAAATAAGTCTCAATTCGACTCTTCCGTCACGCCCGACTTGCCCCGTCGTGCAATAACCGGGAAGAGGGGGGGAAGAAGAGACGAGGGATCAGTGCGGTCATGCGCGGGCCTCGCCTGGGTCTCATCGTGACTGCGGGAGATTCGAGTTCACAACCGTTGAGGTATGCGGAGCGTGGATAATGCGATTTGTCGCAGCTGCTCGTCTATTGAGGAAATGTTGGAGTTATATTTTTTTAACGAAACGGTAATTCAATTCAGCTTTTTTAAATATTAAAACCATTCGTAATTCGTAAGTATTGATTTGTATTTATGATTCACTTGACTTCTTTATTGTTCATCTCTTTGGCTGGCTGGTTGCCAGATCAGATGAGTCAGAGAAATTCAGAGCTGAACTGTTTTAAAAAGAGATCCGTCCGAAGTCAAATAAACGTTTTTTACATAATCAATGTTTAAGACAAACATTGCAAACATGCATGTGGATATATATATTTATGAAAATGAGAGAAAACTCCTGTTTAAATGCTCACTCTGCCTAGTATAGTTTGTTTGTCTGAATTCTGAAGCAAAATCTGTCGGGGCGGATGCTTAAAAGCTTCCACTGCCTATTAACCAGGGACGTCGTTTCAGCAAAACCTTAAAGCTGATGACCAGAGGGGGTAGTCTGGAGCCACTTTTCCAAGACAATTTTAAGAACTCACACATCTTTTTGAAGGACCCAATACAGCGTCTCATGTTACAGGGGGCATACTTTGCCGTCATAGAGGGTCCGCCTACTTATACAAAAGCCCCACACAAACATTCGAAGTTTCAACTTTATCCTTCTCAACTCAGTCTTGGAGCACAATTTATATTTTTGGGGGCCCAAAACTACCTCGAGGCCCACTCAAAAGTCAGGGGGCAATGGCTCTTCCCTTCCCCCCAATCACATTACTGGGATATTATAATTATGGCCAGACTAGCAACGGGTAAGAAGAACCACTTCTAATGGTATCCCCTCTGAAGAAATAAACGAAATTTAGACAAAAAATACTTATAAGGAGGGAGAGAGAGAAAAACGTTAAACAGGCTGAAAAAAGTAACTTTCTGAGTTCTTGCAAGCAACATGTATTTATGTATATAAGCGTACAAAAGAACAAAGCACACGCTAAATATATTGTCACAGTGACGATCTTCAATTGAACGAACCTTACACAGACAACGAGGATGATCGGGACTTCTGAGTTTGTTTTTTGGTCTCCGATTTGTCTGCAAAGATATTTGTAGCGGGGATCAAATAGGAAACTCTCTTCCGATATATATCTTGCGTTATTCCTGTTTTTCATCATTTTATCTTTACTTTTTTGATTCAACTACTTGAAAGACTTGTCAATTCCTATACAATACAACACAAAATAAAATTCATAACGCGCCCTTATAAGAAACAAGTCTTTCGCAAAGGCGCGCACTTCATCAACATCTCCTAATCAAAAAACCTTTTTAACAAGATATGTCTTTACCTCGATGCGGTGTTCAAGGAATAGTTAACACACCGTCAAGTTGTTTTATAGTTCATTTAGGTACCATCGATACGGTCCATTAAAAACCATTTGATCTGTATCAAAACCATTCGAACCGATCACAACCTGGGCTACAAAGGTAGTTTTCTCAGGGAGAAATATAAATAATTCATTGTCCCAGCCCTGATTAAACAGTCTGGCTACAAGAATATCAGCTAATTAGTCATTATTAAGAACATTCCTAGTTACACTAAAATATTAGAAGAATGTGAGATGGGATCGTGGCTAAAGAAAAATCGAAAATTAATCCAAAACACACATCTTTTTTCATATTTTCCAGCAAAGGCACAAATTCAGAAACAACGTTAACGATTTGATACAACTAATGAAACAAAAACATCTTTCAACGGAAATCCCCACGTTTCAAACTCACTAACAAATAAACAAAATCAAAAAGAAATACGTAAGCTAAGCTTGCTTGCTGGCTTTTTCGAAATATCAAGAAAAATTCAACTAATGGATAAAAGTCTTGCCATTGCAGATGATATTCTTCCAATCCTCTCAATGTTGACACATTGAAAACTTGAAAAAATGCAGATAAATAGCGCAGAAAAAGCCAAATAATAACAATAATAATAATAATAATGATAAGCATAACAGAACTTTTTCAATTTGAGTAACGAAAACGAAAATTAACATTAAGAGATTCTCGATTCGTCCCAAAAAAAAAAAAAGATGAACACCTCTGGATGAAGGAAGTGTTTGGTAGATGTTTCGGAGGAGAAAACAGGAGCCAATCGAAAGGATGGAAAGATGGGAGAGTGCGGAAGTCGAGAAATTCAAACGTCCGGTTTTTGTTGTACCCGTGGAATGAGCCGTTAAATAAGAGAATTAAAAAGGATCGAATCGATTTCAATCAAAAAAGATCTCGCTCTAGAAAAAATGGTCACACTACGTCGAAAAAAAATTGTTGTAAAAGCGTTAAAAACGATGACGAGAAATTGAATGCCACGAAAAGCTGAGGTGAAAGATTAATTATATTCTCGTGAATTAATTAATTAACGAAAGATTTATTATATTCTCTTTAATTAATTAACGAAAGATTAATTATATTCTCGCTAATTAATTAATTAACGAAAGATCTATGTTCTCATTAATAAATTAATTATTAAACAAAAAATGTATTATATCATCGTTAATTAATTAATAAAAAATGTTAACTCAAGTTTCACGAAACGGTTTCGTTTTTCCTACTTCTCGGCACGGCGTAGCAAAGTTACAATTCAGAAACTCGACCGGAAGAAATCCAACGAATTATTTATGCTGAGCCATCGAAAAAACCACTGTGAATAATAAGCGAACAAAAAAATTATAAGCACGTAGTTACAGGGGGCATATAGTTACAGAGGGACAGCCCTATGGATGGTTTTGACCCTAAACAAGCTACCTGCAAATTTACAGCAACACAGAAATGACACCTGACATGTCATTAAATACATATAAAAAAAAACTTTCTCCTATTTATAATACAGTAAAATACATAGAAAATAAAACTTTTGACCTCTCAACCTGGGTTCATATACTCCTCATCAACAAGAGGTACAAGCTGTGTGGCCATACTTCTCGAAGCACAACCAAATCACTGAACGTCCACAACCACAACCATCATCATCGTCATCAAAAATCATCAAATTTTATGCTACATAAGCAGACAAAGCTAGATAGAAATAAAAGAAGCCTAGACAAATACTTCGGTGGTCAGTTTCACCACAAGCTCAAATCGAAAACATTTTTTTAATTTTATTTTATATAACTTTTAGAGACAAAAAAAGAAAGCCTACTATATTTAGCAAGCAATCCAAGCCACTATACACACATATAGAAAATGACCTAATTACAAGAATAAAGATGAAAACACACACAAGACGAACATAAAAAGGAACGGACGATTAAAAGATATTTCCACGAAGAACTAGTTAGTCATCATCACATGTTGCTGGAGAGAAGGTGTTTTTATAAGAGAGATCTTCCAATGAAATATTCATAAACGAATTGGAGAGATAGAAAGAAAGAGAGAGAGAGATGTTGAGAATGTGGAAAGTAAGCTATTCGAGCGAGTGAGACTTGTAACTTGTTTACAGCTGGTACATCGCTTTGTTCATCGAACCGGCCTTGATAGAACTGGCATGATGAGGCTGAACAGGAATAATAATAAAAAAAATTAATATATATATATATACATACACGAGTGAGTTTTAGTTGCTAGTCATAGTTCTAAAATTATGTTACTTGAAAACGTTTTTATCAATATAGATCAAACTGTTTCAATGTTTCTAAATATAAAATCAAAGAACGTGACAGACGGCAGAATGAATACCGCCAACGTACCTGATACTCAAGACATCCATTACTGGCGAAATGTAGTTTCTGTTTCAGGATCCTCCTTGAAAATCAACAACAACATTAGTGTCAATAATACCATTAAGTGTGACGATGGGTATACATTTTGTATAACGTTAATGAATTTCATTGTGTGACAATATTAAATTTATATAAGATAACATCTTGTCCAGAAGTCTGCAAATGAAATTACGAAACCAACCCGATGGTGAGGTTCGACTCGGCGTCATTGCAGTGCCTGGTCCAAAGGGCGAGCTTGTCTCCTTTCATGCGAATGTTGACGACCGCCCCGCATATGTCGTCCGAGTGGTCGTTGAACGCTTCCCCGATCATGGCGAGAAGCTGAAAAGTGCATTGAAATAATTAAAGCAACGCTTCGATAGGTCGAAAGAATCGCCACAATCAAGTCGTCTAAACTGTGGAGTTATTTTGTCAGATAAAGTCTGTCTGGCACGATTTTAATTATGCTTTCCTAATAAACATTTTCATCGTGTGCCAACTTGTATGCGGTTTATGCATGACTCGAAGAGTGTTTAATGCATATGCAGCTTGAGATAACTATCTATACATCTTACTTAGAACTAATTTGTAAGGAAATAACATAAATAAACAAATTGTTCAATAAACATCGAATAAATTACTTAAAAAGAAAAAACGCTCAAAAAGTAAGAAACTGAAACTGACCATCTCCAGCCAGTACTGATCCAGTTCAACCATTCGCATTCTTTTATCGAGGTTAATGATCCACCTTCCTCCCTCGTGGTTGGATCTGTCCTCCCACATCGGCTGTATCCCCGCCTGTTGTTGTTTTTAATAATAATAATAATGATGATAATAATAATTATAATAAATCTTAAAAATGTTAATGTTGTTTTACACAAAACATTTGCCAACACTGTTAAGTTAGTCGAAAAATAATGTAAAAAAACATGTTCAGTAATAGGCTGATGAATGTGAAATGTCTAGACAGATTGCATTCAATGTGAAATGTCTAGACAGAGTACATTAAATGTGAAATGTCTAGACAGATGAACAACGAAAAATACGGAGATCAACCGGGAAACGTGGCAAAAAATTTAATGAAACGGAATTAAAAACCTTGAAGAAAGAGTAATCGCAGCCGACATTGATGCAACTGGCAGGTTGGATGTAGTTGTACAATCTGTCGGGTGTGTAAAAGTTAACATTCAATAAAATATCGTATTTGTAATGGTGAACATTTAATAAATAAAAAATCTTTTTGAAACAAAAAAGGAATTCATAGAAGCAAAATATGCTAATTTTATTGAAAAAAAATTATAGAATTAAAAAAATTGTTTGCAGGAAAATGTCAACAATAGATTAAAAACTTAAATTTATAATCCTTATTATACGCATTCATAATACATCTAAAAATGAGAACCTCTATAAAAATAATTCTTTATATAATAACTCTTTCTACTTTTTAATACGATAAACATTTTCTTACAAGCAATTATAATATTCAACCCAGAAAACGGCACCAACACTTAATTGAAACATTTACATACTAAACCAATCATCAGCACATTAAAATGAATAATTAATTAAATCAATAGAAAATACTCTTGTTGAAAATACTTGTCAGTTAAAAAAAAACCAATCGAGAAACGTACGCCCAAAAGTCTTCTGCCGTGTTGATGGAAGCAACTTGACGCTGACTGTCGAGCCAATCTCTTCCCTTTTCCGGCTTGAAGTACCAGAGAACCCACGTGAACTCGAGCGGGTGCTTCAAGTACAACTCTCCGGATAAATTCAGGATCGGAACGTTTGCATTTTCCTTGTTCTCCAGCTTGTTTCCATTTTCGTGTCTTACATCTTGAACAACCTGCAGTGAATTTTAAAATGTAAAAATAAATTTATTGTGAAAAAAGACAGATTTGATATTTTTTAACTGTAAATTAAATTACTAAACTGTTATTTAATAACTTTGGCATAAATTTTGATAGAAGAGCTTTTTAATTATAAATCAGCAAAATTTTTGATAAAAATATATTAAGTTAGATTTTCAATTTCATTTAAAATTTAATGTGATGAACAGAATAATAATAAGAACACTTTGACTCTTTGTAGCAGTCTTCAAGTGTCAATCAGACATTTTTTTCCAAGCTTTACTATTTACCTCCATCTTTCTTTGAAAAAAAACTTAATATATTTCCAGTATTTACTTACTACTTAAATAAAGAAATATAGTAATAAAGACTCATTCTTTAATTATTAAAGTTTAATAAGTCAAGTCAATGGAAATATATTCAAATAAAAAGCATGGTGACGATGTTACCATCAAATAATTTTGAGGTTTTTCTCATAAAAATATTTATATTTCATATTATGCTGAGTAATTGAACTTCGCAGTCTAAAACATGCGCAGTTAGTCACTACTATACACCCCATATGGATTGTGATTGTAATTATCACCCTCTCTATGACGCCGAGTTATGACCAAACCTACGTGGTTTCTTGAAATTATAGGTATTGAAATTGACAAACCATTTCCATGTTGAGTAAATATCTTTCTGAAATCCAATCAATTTAATTTTCAAATGAAGAACGGCAATAAATCTGCTTTCAAAAACTGCCGTTGGCGTGTGAAGTCAATTTCACGGGAAACATAGATAATTAATTAAATTTATCGCAAGCATGTAATTATATAATAGAACAGAACAATTATATAAATAGAAGCAAACATAAATAAAACATTGATACAGTTTTAAAAATAAAAATAAATAAAAAAACTTTTTTAAAAATAGTCTTATGATAAGACTAGAGTGCTCACCAGATCTGTTAATTAAATTCAAACCGAGCACCCTAGTCTTATCATAAGACTAGTTTTTAAAAAGTTTATTTATTTATTTATTTTTATTTTCTACTTTTTAGTTTTTACACTTTTTTAATTATCTTCAAAATTATCCGACACTAGACCCCTCAGCCGCCGGTTTAGCCGGCCGAACCGAGCCGCGAAAGGGCGAAGCCGCCGCCGGCCGCGAAAATCGGGGCTAAGCTGCAAGCCGGCCACAAAAAAAATAAGCCTCGCCAGCCGCAAAAATCGCGGCTAGCCGTGATTTAAAATTTAAAAAAAAATTAATTATTTCTTCATAGCCGCAATCAAAATCATAAATTTTACAGCCATTCAAAGCGTTCTCACCATTGATGTCTATGGTTTTCGCGCATTACAAGTTCTGGCTGAACTCAATCACAATGCAACTTTAGCAAAAAGATCAGATGCAGAAAAATTACAACTTGAGCTCGATGGATATCTAGCAAGCACTATTATTGGTGAAGATTTAATAGCAAAGTAATCAGCAAATCCACTCTCCTATTGGGCAGATATTGTTATGACCTATCCTATACGGATGCATCTTGCTTCTTTGTATCTTGTAAACCTTAGGCTGGCTATAGACCTTGCTCTCCCGAGGAGGAAAGGGGCAGGGAAAGGGTAGTTATGTGGACTTTGTAAAAGAGATTCAATAGTACATGAATCCACTTGTTTACCTCAAATTTGGTGGTGGGTGTGGCGTTGGCGGCCATTTTAAAAATGGCCGATATCGAATTTTACAAGTTCTTATAGTAGGTAAAATACTAGACATAACGCAGTTCAAATGTTAATTATGAACTTGAATTAATAGCTAAATAGTCTTAAGTCACTGTTACTTAGAAAAATTTCAAAAAAAATATTTTTTTTATATTAAAACCTTTGAAAAATATAAAAAATAACTCGAAAATCACAGAAAGTTAAAGACTCTTCTTCCCATGGGTGGGATGATGCTGGTAATGAAAACCTTTTAAAGCTAGTACAGTAGTACATGAATCCACTTGTATGATTTGATTTTGATGATGTATTTTGCGTTATCAGCCATTTTGTAAAATGGCCGATTATGGTTTCAAAAGTAATCACAGTTAAAATTTAACCTATGAACAAAAATAAAATAAAAATTAGTCCCAATTCAGTGGCAGGGTTAATCTGCAATGGGAAGCGATCAAGCTTTTGCCCTTCTAAACTGAATAAAATAATTTTTTTTACATAATAGCTTGCAATATAAATGTCTGCCTAAATTGACTTTGAAACTTTGTTCAGTGCCTTAGTTTTTTGAAAAACTGATATTTTATTCAAGGACATGAATATATATGATTTAGAATTATGATATTTTCCAGTTGGCATTAGTTGGACAAATTTTTGAAAAAAATAGTGGACAGGGGTGTGATTTATAATTTTATTGAGTTGAAATCACTACTAATGATGGGTGATATTGAAACACTTTAGGAAAAATAGTGATTTAAAATTTTCACAATTTTGCGTTTTGAAACTTCTGATTTCCAAGTGGTAAATTTACATATAAGCCGAGAATTAAGCCGCCGCCGGCCACAAAAACAGTTAGCCGCCGCCGGCCGCAAAAATCCCGGCTCGCCGTAAATTAGGCCGCAAAACGTGCTAAGCCGGCCGTGAAACGGTTTCTAAGGCGGCTGAGGGGTCTATCCGACACTCACTATAAATCGAAAATATTTAATTAAATAAATAAATATATATATATATATATATATATATATATATATATATATATATATATATATATATATATATATATATATATATATATATATATATATATATATATATATATATATATATATATATATATATATATATATATATATATATATATATATATATATATATATATATATATATATATATATATATATATATATATATATATATATATATATATATATATATATATATATATATATATATATATATATATATATATATATATATATATATATATATATATATATATATATATATATATATATATATATATATATATATATATATATATATATATATATATATATATATATATATATATATATATATATATATATATATATATATATATATATATATATATATATATATATATATATATATTGGTTTTAAACATCTTTGACACCCCCGGCAGATGACGATTTCACCAACAATTTCTTATGAGTTTCTCTTTTCTTTTTCTTTTCTTCTCTTATATAGTTAGTTCTATATTTGAACGATACATCACAAAAACTATTACGAACATTTAGAAAAAGCGTGCTTATTAAGACTAAGTTTTGAAGGTCAAAGCTAGAAAAGGTCAACACTACTACGACTCCAATGTATTATAGGGCCTCTACCAAATCTAAATATTTGGATAACTTTTTACAAAATTTGACGTTTATTTTCGGACAATAATGTAAAGTTTTATCAAAAATAATCATTGCAAGGAGGTGAAGCAGTTTCAAACAAGCCAGCAAAACCACCTGCTTGCAGGGCCTTGACAGATGTTGGATTGATTTTTTAAGCTACAATCTCTCTCATTCTCGTTTCCCATCTCTCTTTCTTTTATTTAACGCACAATCTGAAAACTCACTGATTGTATTTATCATTTCTTTTTATTTTTATAGTTTAGCTTAGTTAGTACTCTATTTCTGTGGCTGCTGGACGAGGTAAGCTGAGGCTGAGTTTAATAATAAAAGTTTGGAGTTTGGCAATGTTTAACTTAGCGTTAGTTGTTATATATAGACAGGCCAAGAATAACTTATCCACCTTTTACTCAATAGATATTGTTAACTTATAATATTGTATAAGGGAATAATAACTAAATCCTTACATGTTTATGAAAAATATACAAATTTTAGCCGACGCTAACCAAATAAACTGGAGAATTTATAACGTTATTGCTTACAAATCTCATACTTGTACAATTTTGTACAGATACAGGTACAAGTAGATGTACATATAATAAAAAAGTTGTTTTATTTTATAGTTTATAGTGCTCTACAATAAATGATTTGAGACGATAAATAGCAGTAAAATTTAATAGGTTAACTCCAGTAAGTCAGTAAGTGATTGTACCAGTGTTTTATATTTCAGTATTGTTTAAACTTAAACACCTCGATTTGTGAAACAGTGTCAAATTTTTTTCAACAGAGACCTGGTTTTCAGTTTTCCTTTTTCCAGTCCTGAAACTGGGATCTCCGTAAGCGAGCCGTTGTTATAGGTACAAAATATGAGCAATCCGGAGGAAGACAAAACAAATACAGAAGTTAAAACAGATGACAAAACAGAAGACAAAACAAATATAGAAATTGAAACAGACGATAAAACAGACAAAGGTAAAATAAATGGGAAAAGATTTTTATTTAATTGAGTAAATAAATGTATACAAAAATTAGCTCTAAAACAATATTTATTTTAACTCTATTGACTGGTTGAGTCATGGCCTAAGTGTATATAATAGACCTACAATAACAATAATTCATCAAGAGCCTAATAAAAATAAAGTGTTAATTATGAAGCTGAGTCAGACGAGAGCAGCAAGATAGCTGAAGATGCCGAAAATACCAAGGCTACCAGCGACGATAACAAATCTGACAATCAGTCCAGCTCAACCCCTAGCCATGTAGCCAGCAACATCGAGGAGACCAAGGACGAAGACACGCCGAAACAAGAAGAAGGAGACGGAAAGACAAAAGTAACGAAAGAAGACTGCTTGAAGTTGCTGAGAGAATCCTTCGACGGGTACGACTACAACGGTAACGGAACAGTCGCCCACGAAGAGGTCAGAGAGGCCTACACGCTGTGCCAAGAGGAGTGGAAGCAGAAGGTTGATCACGACCGATGCGATCTCGAGGCGACTGTAGGCAGCTTTGAATATTTTTTTTTAATTTCTCATTTATTTAATTAACAAGTATAGCTGACCTAAGTTGGCATTTGGCATTTGGCAAATAAAATTGTGATTTAATAGTTTAAATATTATGTAAAATGTAGATATATAGGACAGTATTAGTAATATGGAGGGGGAGGGAGCGTAACCATAATAACCTCATGAATATAATTTTACCTTCGCAGTCTTGTTATCGCCTGTATATAGTTTGTATTTATTGATTTAAATGTCGACTAAGAGCAGCCGGTTTTTTTTCTTTTTGCTATATTTCTCGACTTCTGCACAGATGTGATTTAAGCTGTTTATTTTATAATAAAAAGTAAATTTTAACGCCGACCGCCATTTTGAAATACGAGATTTTTATTGTAACATTGTAGATCTTCATGAAAGACATCGACAAAGGTGGCGATGGGCAGGTCGACTTCGAGGAATACGTCAAATACTTTCGATACCTCTGGCTACTCAGTCAAGGATATGACGTTTCTAATTAAGGGAACGGAATAACACTATTTTTTTTCCGATAAAAAATCAAATCTAAGTTACGAGTTGTGAGCTGTTGTGTCGTCTGAGTTTCAAGCATTTATATCTAAATGAGGTCAGTATAATATGCATCGATGATAACTGTAATTTATATCTATATAAGGTCATACGTCGATGATAACTGTAATTTGCTTCAGAGTTTACTTTCTGGTTGGTTTTTAATTTAACTTCAAAAGATGAACAAAAAAGCGCCATTGATTTTATTGATGTGTTTATATTAACGGCGTTATATAAGTTGTCAAATGAATAATAATAATAATAATAATAATGAGATTAGTTAATTAGTTTATTACCATTGTATTAAAATTAGCAATTACTCTGGCGTTGTTTGGTCAGCTTATTTACATTAATACAGATGTTGACGCAGCTGTTTATGTTTGGCTGAGTTTTTCACAACCTGTGACACTGCAATGTAGTACCTACACGGCCAATAACAACATTTAATAACAAGATCACCGAAAGTTGTTTGCTTATTTACTCGTTAAAGATATTAAACTGCTTATAGAGATTGCCGTGATATTTTTATGTCATCTAAGAGCTGTTAAAAGCTTGGATAGAAGAACAATATCGTTTGAAACGATGGATACTATTAGCTCGAAGATTTCGATGATGAAAAAAGGAAATGTTACGGATTCAGATGATAAAAACAAAGATTTCGATAAAAAGATCAATACGGTTGATAATAAAAATAAAAATGTAAATGATAAAAGTTATTCTAATATTAAAGTCGATCCAACCGGAGGTCAACCGGTATCGGATCAGCCGATATCGGATCAACCGGTTGAGATGAAACCGACTGCGAGTCAAAAAATTTCTAGCCTGATGAGTATGATCAAACTGAAGAAGCAGAACGTTGAACAAGAAGGGAACGATAAGATTGGTGGAAGTGATAAAATGAAAACCGCTGATGGTCAGAGCGATACAAAGAGTAAGACAGACGCGACATCGAGTAACAAACATGTTTTAATAAATGATGTAGATAAAAAGGTAGAACATGTTGGAGAGAATGAAAACGTTACGGAAAATGAGAAAGCAGACATTGGAAACCGAGAAGAAATCGATGAAAATAAAATTCTATCGGATAAGCCGCCATCAACTGAAGATCATTCAAATGCAATGCAGAAACTGTCAAATGTGATGAACTTCTTTAAGAAGAAGAAAAAGGCAGATGATGAAGAAGATAATGGAGAAAGTGAAAGCGATGATGTATCAGATAGCCAACTCGTAAGAAATGAATCTCAAAGCAATAAAAACGATGATCTAAAAAATAAAGAACAAAATCTGGAACAAAATGACATAGCCGAGGATGGTGCTGCAGCGAGCAAAAAAGTCAAAAATATTAATGATAAAGCAAATAACGCAAACAAAAAAAGTGAATTTGTAGAAGGAGAAAATGAAAAATTCGCACAAAATAGAAATAAATCCGTTGAGAATAAAAACAAAATCTTAGATGGTAAAGGCAAAAATGCAGATGATAGCAGTTTTGCTACAAAAAATAATGATAACGCTGCGGAAGATATTCAACAAGTTGTACGAGATAAAGTTGCAGGAGATAAAGTTGCACGAGATAAAGTTGCAGAAGATAAAGTTGCAAAAGATAAAGTTGCAGGAGTATACCAAGAAAATGTTGCAAAAGATAAAGTTGTCAGAGATAAAGAAAAAGTTGCAAAAGATAAAGTTGCTGGAGACAAAGTTGCCGGAGACAAAGTTGCATTAGATGAAGAAAAAGTTGCGAGAAATAACGACAAAGTTGCCGAAGAAAAAAATAAAGTTGGAGAAGATAAAGTTGCAGCCAACAAAGATAAAGTTGCAGAAACAAGAAACAACGACAAGAAAGCAACAAGTAAAAACATCCTCGTGGAAAATGAAAATAAAACTATAAAAAATAAAAATGAAATCAAAGAAAATGAGAAAGCAGACATTGAAAACCGAAAAGAAATCGATGAAAATAAAATTCTATCGGATAAGCCGCCATCAACTGAAGAACATTCAACTGCAATGCAGAAACTGTCAAATCTGATGAATTTCTTTAAGAAAAAGAAGAAAAAAGCAGATGATGAAGAAGATGGAGAAAGTGAAAGCGAGGATGTATCGGATAGCCAGCTTATTAATGATAAAGCAAATAACGCAAACAAAAAAAGTGAATTTGTAGAAGGGGAAGATGAAAAATCCGCACAAAATAGAAATACATCTGTGGAGAATAAAAACAAAGCCTTAGATGGTCAAGGCAAGAATGCAGATGATAGCAGTGTTGCTACAAAAAATAATGACAGGGTTGCGGAAGATAGTCAACAAGTTGCAGGAGAAAAAGTTGCAGAAGATAAAGTTGTAGGAGATAAAGTTCCACGAGATAAAATTGCAGGAGATAAAGTTGCCGGAAATAAAGTTGCAGGAGATAAAGTTGTGGAAAATAAAGTTGCAGGAGATAAAGTTGCCGGAGATAAAAGTGCAGAAGATAAAGTTGCCGGAGATAAAGTTGCAGGAGATAAAGTTGTGGAAAATAAACTTGCCGGAAATAAACTTGCAGGAGATAAAGTTGCCGGAAATAAAGTTGCAGGAGATAAAGTTGTGAAAAATAAAGTTGCCGGAGATAAAGTTGCAGGAGATAAAGATGCAGAAGATAAAGTTGCCGGAGATAAAGTTGCAGGAGATAAAGTTGTGGAAAATAAACTTGCCGGAAATAAACTTGCAGGAGATAAAGTTGCCGGAAATAAAGTTGCAGGAGATAAAGTTGTGGAAAATAAAGTTGCCGGAGATAAAGTTGCAGGAGATAAAGAAAAACTTGTGAGAAATAAAGAAAAAGTTACCCAAGAAAAAAATAAAGTTGGAGAAGATAAAGTTGCAGCAGACAAAGATAAAGTTGCAGGAGACAAAAATAAAGTTGCAGAAACAAGAAACAGCGATGAGAAACCAAAAAATAAAAACATTCTCGTGGAAAATGAAGATAAAACTATAAAAAATAAAAATGAAATCAATGGAAACCTCAATGAAAATGAAACAATCAAAAATAAAAACTTGCTTGCGGAAAATAAAAATCTACATTTAGATCAACCAGATGATAAAAGCACGCCTGCAATCAAACGGCTGGTCAATGTTAAGAATTTCTTCGATTTCAGTAAAAAGAAAAAAGAACAACCAGAAGAAAATGAAGTAGAAAAAGAAGTAGAAGATAATAAACGCAAAAATGTCCAAGAACTAAATCCTGTTCCGACCATATTTACTGCCGCTGATAAACCAATAAAGAACCAACCCGAGGCTGAAACCGAGGTTTTCAAAAACGTCTCAATAGCTACGCCCCAAGTATCTGTATTTGATAAATTGTTTAAGCGTCATCAGTCCACCACCAAGGAGCCACTCAGGGCAGTTACAAAAGAAGACTGTCTCAAGTTGTTACGGGAATCTTTCGACGGGTACGACTATAACGGGAATGGAAGTATTGCCCACGAAGAAGTCCGTGAAGCCTGGATATTGTGCCAGCAGGAGTGGAACCTGCCTGTCGATCACGAACGATGCGAACTGGAAGCGACTGTAAGCCTTAAATTACTTTATTTATTGGAGTTAATAATTTTTATTGTCGGCTTTATGAATGTGCATATTTATAAAATTTTTGATTTGGTGTAATTATTTTAGTTTGATTTTTTTCTAAGTCTGGTGTCAAACACACTGAAATGTAAAAGTTTCAATAGTCGTCAATTATGTTTTAGATTTGTTTATATTTAGTTAAAATAAATTACAATATTTTACAGATATTTATGAAAGATATCGACATTGGAAGAAAGAATCACGTGTCTTTCGAAGACTACGTCATCTACTTTCAAGGATTGTGGAAACTTAGTCAAGAAAACGAACAAGGAGACGAAAAATAGAATAAAATTAATTACATTATATTATTATTATTAATTATATTAAATTATTATTAATTATATTATATTATTATTAATTATATTATTATAAATTAAAAACGATTTAAACATTTTAGTTAAACGTTTTTTTGGCCCAATTTTCAGGTATTAAGACTAAATATTTTTAAAAGAAGATTCTTCTAAAATTTTGGTGACACTTGCTTGTACAGCACAACAAAAATATTACACTCAGTTTCAATGTTTGATTATTTCTTATATGCTATATTTTATTCTTACATATTGTAATATACTGTCTTATATATTGTAAAAAAATTTGTTTCATGATGATTATTGGAATTATATTATTGTTTTTGAAAGTTCCTTTTTTTTACTAAATTTTCAACTTGCAAGTTTATTGATACTGAAATTTGAATAAGTGGTTCACATTAGATGTGTCCACGTATGCTGTCACACACACACACACACACACACACACACACACACACACACACACACACACACACACACACACACACACACAACACACACACACATGCATACACCAGATAACCATCACCAAAGCACCACAACAAGAACGACTCAGTTAGTTATATATATATATATATTGTTTGCCACTGGCGACAAATACTGCTACGACTAAATGAACATCAACGTGTGATAAAATTTCACGAGACTCCTGTTACACCGATGTCATGCTAAAGATTTTAATACAAGGTGCGCCATTCTCCAATATGGCTGCCGATGAGACGGTCGGTGCGTTCGCATCTTCGCTTTTCGGACTTCCGGTAACGGTCACTTCCGGGGTGAGAAGCCTGTGGTGGTTTGGGGTGTGGTGGAGAGGTAGGGTTGCCGACATGACCACGTGGTTTGTTTTGCCCGCCCGGGTGAGAGTGCCGTGGTGAAAACTAGAGGGAGGAAGCGGCGGATGGGGTATATAGTTGTTTGGCGTTGGACGCGGAGACGTGGCCCCCGCGTTACTGGTGCCCGCCGGGATGGTGAGCGTGGTCGTCTCTAAGGTGGTGCACTCGCTCTGCTGGTGGGGCTGTAGAAGTGGAAGTCCCGTCGTCACGTGGTCATCGGAAACGGAACTATGAGCAGCTGGATCGCAGGTGGAATTGCACGTCACCAGGGCGAGACATTCTCCACGAAATGCCGTAGAAGAAGCCAGAAGTACGAACACCTTGCAGGACAGAAAAGCGTAGTGCAGTAGATAGCAGACCGCTTTGGCCACGACCGTACACGGTCTGTGCACCACCGGGTAGGGTACGAGACCCGTAACCTGAGGGTCGGTGACGAGGAGAAAAGTCTTGTAGACAAGCTTCGGGAAGAGCAGAACAGTATGGGCGAGACAGAGGCAGATGAAGGTTGAATGTAGCTGGTGGGCTACTCCGGAATCGATGTTACATGCTTTCCACGTGTTGTCAATCTGACGTACCTATTTTTAGTTGTTATATATATTATATTATATTATATTACAATGATATATTATGTTACTTAATAACGGTTGTTTTAGAGTTCAACTTTAAGTTCTAGTTTGCATATTGACGAGACATTGAAAATTGAAAATAAATCTAACATTTTCTAACTCATATGCAAACATAATCACAAACAAGTACCTGTCTACTAGACTCGGGTGCCTTCTAGACCCGGGTGCCTACTAGACCCGGTGCAGCTGCACCGAATTTTTGTGACTTCCTCTGTCAGCCGTTAAATGTTTTATGGCTGAGTTAAATGTGAACCGTCATAATCAAATATTTTTCGCCAGCCGATTTATTTTCGGCGCGGTAAAATTTACGATTACCCCTCCCTCCCCCGATTATCAGATATTTGATCTGAATTTGTTAGCCGCAATCAAGCCATAGGAAGATCGTCCAGCTCAAATTTGAGCTGTAATTTGCTTCAATCAGCCCACATCCTTATACAATTCAGCACCCGGGTCTAGCACCTATACAGAGTGCTCCTACATCAATAGGACACAGTCAAAGACGTACTTGATCTTTTCTTCTAAGTCGCTTGGTCACAAGCATGACAGCGCACGAGAAGATGGCAAAGTATGGAAGCATGTCAGTCAGTAACAAGTCCACAGACATCAGCAACATCTTACGATAATCCAAACTCGGGTAGAACTACGTCGAAAATGAATAAATAGTATTTAAAAAAATCTCAATACACGCGAGTAAATTTGTTGATTTAGTAAATATAATAATAGTTTCTATGCTAAATCATGACTTTAAATTATACAATACTGAAACTGAACTCAGAGTTTAAAAGCTGGTCATCATGGCTGATTGTCAATTTTATAATTTCTTTGTTTTTTATTTAAAAAAATACAATTTTCTCACGTCCGGTTGCCCGCCAGTCCACACGGCACCGGCAGCCACGACCAGTCTCTCGTCGGTAATTTCATTGGCGCAGGTTGGTCTTTCTTGGTCGCCGGCTCCAGTGGCAGACGAAGTGGGCGAGTTGACGGGCTCTTTTTCTTCCGGCAGCTGGCCGCCGAGTAGCGAGCTCGAAGCGTCGTACGTCGGCGACGTCGGCGAGGTGTACAGCGAGAACGTCCAAAAGTTTGGACAGTTAACGGCGACCGCGAGAAACAGAGTGGCCAGAATGATGAGGCGCGCCCTACCAGCTCTGCACACTCTCATGAGACGCTGCGGGTGCTGGTGCACCCAGGCAGTTTCGGCTGCCATGGCGACCATGAACCAGGAGCTCAGTTGGAGGATGGTGTTCGACACGAAAGGATAAATCTGTAAAAAAATGAAAAAAAGAAAGTTTGGATGGATGGATGGATGGATGGATGGATGGATGGATGGATGGATGGATGGATGGATGGATGGATGGATGGATGGATGGATGGATGGATGGATGGATGGATGGATGGATGGATGGATGGATGGATGGATGGATGGATGGATGGATGGATGGATGGATGGATGGATGGATGGATGGATGGATGGATGGATGGATGGATGGACGGATGGATGGATGGACGGACGGACGGACGGACGGACGGACGGACGGACGGACGGACGGACGGACGGACGGACGGACGGACGGACGGACGGACGGACGGACGGACGGACGGACGGACGGACGGACGGACGGACGGACGGACGGACGGACGGACGGACGGACGGATGGATGGATGGATGGACGGATGGAATATTTAATTACCTTGCAGAGTATAAGCGAAGAGGTGACGATGATTTCTCTGAGGTTGGTGCTAGTTGCAAGTCTCATCCACTCCAAGCCACACCTTGACCAGACGACAAGAGTGTCCATGACCAGAGCCAACAGAACGTAAAGTCCAGTTGACAGAACACCCGGATAGAGACGCCTCAGTACAATGCCGGAAACTAAATTTCCTGAAAACATAAAATTGCTTTCAAGTCAAGCAGCTTTGATAAATGACCTAAGCCTCTCTCCTGATGCATTTTTTTGAAGAGAATGGAGCGTGTAACCATATTTCGAATCAGTGAAACGAGTCTCAATCACTTTAATAATGCCAATACGTAGGTTGAGAAATTCCCACGTTAGGACAAGAACTTTCGAGTGGCTTAGAAACGTTTATAACAAGTCGTGCTGGATACAGTTGTGCACCAAAAACTTTGACATTTTATTACCTTAAAATAATCTACACGGGCACTTCAACATTGGCAATACGTTAAAATGTTAAAAAAAAATTTACGAACACAATAAGCTACTTCATATTGGCACTATACTTAACATATTTCACTTTATATTTAGATTATAAAGTAGTAAATACGAGGAAATACGAGTAATGTTAAAGTCCCTAACTTACCGACAGTGCAAATTGCAAGCAGCCCTGGGGTGAGATAAACAAGGGCTGTGCTGACTTCTATCAGACGGCTGGCCACACCCTCGGGCCAGAGCCTGCCCAGCGGAGGAGGGGGGTGAAACCCTGGAATGACGCACTCTTCAATGGAGTATGCAATCACCTCGGGTTCGACGGTGTCCGAGAGAAACAGGTCGCTTGTCTCGTCCATCTTGGAATCAACCAGTCGGAGGATTGCTTAACCGGATGGCACCGAGATTGTCGCAACAAGATGACATCTTTATCGATTGTCAACAAATAAATTACTTACAAAAAATTACTCTAAAACATATGAACTGAATCGTATTCTTTTTGGTCAGTCCGAATTTGGTATTAGTGAAATACTCTAAAATACATACCGGCTTACACTGACGCTTTGGTACCTACCAACTTACACACAGGGCGCGCACGATGCATAACGCTGTAATGATGTTACTGGTAGTAGCAGAATTGTGACGTCAGAACATGTTCTTTCCATGCTTATGCATGTGTGTGTCTCCATGTCCACCAGGAGATGGAAAAATGCATCCAGCTACTACGGCTTCCTACATCTCGTGAGCATCCGTGCAAGAAGTCGCTTTTCTGCTGCTTCAATACACTCGCGTCGTCTTCTTCTTCTCCCTCCCTTCCTCTCTCTCTCTCTCTCTCTCTCTCTCTCTCTCTCTACTTATCTATCTTTTCTCTCTATTTTACCTATCCTTCATTTTCTCCCACGTCATCTTTATTATTAATATTAATTATAATCACACAATTTTCATCGAACTTAACCCGGATTCGATAGGTCGTGCATTCCGGTTGGAAACTAAACATGTACCTTGTTATACTACTCAGCGTAGAATTTAATTCCAGATTATGTCGAGTGCTCTCCCCTGGTTATGGTGGCTCCGTTTAGTTTTGATGACCTTGCATACTTAAACTAAAAATAGAATTTATATCATATCATATGATTCTAATTATGGTTCAAATTACTTGAGGAAATCACAAATGTAAATTAAATGATTTAACCAGTGCAACTGAGGATTGTTGCTCATACTGAACAATTTGCTGAAACATATTGTGATTTTAAGTCTCATAACCCTGTATTGGTGATACAGTGCTACGGACAGAGCTGTCCATTGGTCGAATTTTGTTGACCCGACCCGCCACAACACGTTGACCCGACATATATACTATCTTTTAATAAGGTGACTTGAACATATTTAATAACTTATTAATTGTATTAGTGTAATTGTTCTTTTTTTTTTGCTTGACCCGATGATTTTTATTGGATCTAAAGCGAGAACGATGCGAAAAACAGCTGCCTAAACCACAGTTCTCTTGAACACAATAATCCATCAATGGCTACGCTAGTGCCACTCTATAATCAAACTCAAACTTTTTCTTCACGGGCCGATTTTTCGCCACCCGACCCTCGGTCCGGCCCGTGTAGTATACCAGACTCCACTCCTTGTATGACAACTCTCCCTCACTTCTCATCGATAATAATGTGACACGAGAGACGTGCGAATAGGTTCAGTAGTAGCCTACACTAGCATTCTAAAAATCACACAGCACACACTCCATCTATAACTGTTTCAATTATATACAAGCGAAATCCCTTCTTCATATCAGATTCACTTATATTGAATTTTATTATTCGGTCCCACCGCATGCATAGCTGATAAAAAATAAAAATGATATATCAAAACTATGATATACATCGAAAAGTAATTTTGATTGTCCCTTAAGCTTCAATATAACAAAACGAGATTATAATTTTCATATACATTATATATATATATATATATATATATATATATATATACATACATACATACATACATACATACACTTAAACATCAATATTACATGTTCTGTTCACATCATTTTTTGTGGCTAATCGTAATGAGAACAGTTGTAAGCAATATCCTGTTACAAATATAAAATTTGGAAAATATTAATAAAAAAAAGAATGTAATATCACACGCACACACGCATACACACATAAACATCGCAGACAATGTAAACAATTTGTTTGAAAAAAAGCATCAGCAGGAGTAGATATTTCAATAAGCAACAAATGGACAATTTGATAGCAGTTTCCATAGCAATAAAAACTCTCCAGCTATATATATATATATATATATATATATATATATATATATATATATATATATATATATATATAAGTGTGTGTGTGCGTGTATAATATGTTGCAAGAAATTCTCAACCGCTTTCAAATCATCATTTATCATCACACACACACATACATATATATATATATAAAATATTGTATATAACTTTATGAACTTTGCGCTGTGAGTTTGAAAGAATTTTTTTCATCTTCTTAAAAGCATCTGATATATTTTTCCACTAATTAGTAATTATCATACACACCTAAACGTGAGATTGTCAATCCTGCTGTGAATTAAGCATAAAAACATATAAAATAAAACATCTGTAATCATCATCATCATCATCATCAGTATTCCATACGCTGACCAGGGAGCCAGCAAGCATACTAAGAAATATAGTTAGACAAACAGATAATTTACAAAAGCTAACATTATATATATATATATATATATATGAATGTAATAAAGATATACAGGCTTATATGCGGAAATATAAAATCATTTTAGATAACATTTAGCCAGATGTTAGTGAGAAAGAAAAAAAGAGGAGGGAGAGAAAGAAAGAAAGAAAGAAAGAAAAAGAGAAGCAAACAGAGAGATAGATAGTCAAAGACATGATTAAAAACAAGATTTGATTGACTCGAACAGCTTCATCGTCATAGTTACCAAAAGAAAAAACACGCTCTGCTGTAAAGAGACGAATTCCGGACAAACGGAGCTTTCCGTAAGCGTGAGTCGACCACGCCGAAGTTTACACGAGTGCGTTTACGTACAAATCCACTTCGGAGAAACACGGCAATGTTCGAAGTAATAATGACTATGTGTGATCGTAAAGATGAGCAGCACAATGGACAGGCTACAATCGAAACGCGAATAACGGTTAATCGAGTTTAATATTCGATATTGAAAAATATGAATGTTACTAATTCTAAACGTGAATTATAATCGAAGGTGAATGATAATCGAAAAACTGGCGCCACTACAGCTATTTATAATCAGCAGAAATGACAAAAAACTGGAGAACACAGCGAAGGGGTAAAGTATTATAATAGATAAAACAAAAATGTGGCAACCAACCACAGTAGCTAAATAAGTATTAAAATCAAATAATAACAATAATAATGATGATAATAATAATATACTAGCAACACAAAATGCATAAATTATGATAACAAAATAGAAATATAGAAGTGAAATGAAGAGAAATAGTAGAGCACGTCGGGAAACAAGCGATCACACTTTCAAGTAGACAACGCATGACTTCTACGACGCTTAAGGCAAGAGGAGAACACGCGAACAGGGTTGCGTAGAAAACCATTTTTCGTTTGCCGCCTTAAAGAAAGGAGGACGCATGCTCGCGTGACGACAATGCGCAAAGAAGCATAATTGTAATTCATCTCTCTAATTATAGAACGTTCTAAAGATGCATTTATCTTGCCGGACGATGATAAAGAGGAATACAAGTGCATAACAAAGAGAGACGTATGGTTTTGAATGGAAAACTAATTGATAGACTGCTGTGAAAAATATAATCAACCAGTACAAATCTATTTTAGATTTGCATGACGTTTTCTTCATCGTAATACTCTGGAAGGTCCCGTGGGACATTTTACCACTTAAACTCTCCCTCTTGAAATTTTTTAATAATTTCTCCAGCTCACCTCATCTTCACAGAAAATTTAGGCAATTCTGCTACTCGGTGATTTTTCTTTACGGATAACTCTTTGAGACAACCCCCGGAACCGATGCGTACGGGTATGCAGAACGCATAACGGTATGCAACTCTAAAAATGACTGCATAAATATGCACGAGTTGAAGTAAAAGAAAAGACTAAAAATAAAAAAAGTTCCCTAATCAAGCACAACGGCAGGCCGGTAAATTAATAAAATACAATCATCATCATCATCACTCAATCCATCCGTCCAATCCCGTCGCTCATAAAAACGGGTTGTTGTGCTGAGGATACGATTGCGACTGAACGAAAGGCTGCATCTGATTGGTCGGAAACGCCGGCTGAGCTTGGGCGATCGCAGGAGGCCAGGCCGGAGGAGCTGCCGGCTGGGAAATCATCTGATTGGCCGGGTTGGTCGTCATGGCAAACGGGTTCGCGATCGCTGGAACGAAATAAATCAAGATTAATATATATATATTCAAAGCATTCCTTCGATGAAGTCACATTAATAAATGAGATCATCAGATCAGCGCTTCGTTGACTTAGATCAGCGATGCTATTAAATTAAATAAATAAATAAATGTAGAAAAAGATGAGAAGACAGCTAGCTAGCTCACTGGAGGGTGGAGGTTTGGTGATCAGATCGTTGAGGTTGACGAGATTCGAATTCGATCCGAGAAAGTCTTCAACGGATTTCATCTTCTTTCCGGCCGATTTCGACGTCTCCTCTTTCGATTGGCTGCCCCACAACGTTCCGGCCAGCAGGTCCTCTGTGCAGTGACCGAATATCGATGAATTAATTTAAAATCAATTGAACAAAATAATGAATTAATTTAATTTAATAAAATAATGAATTAATTAATTTAATACAATAATGAATTAATTTAATTTAATAAAATAATGAATTAATTTATTTTAAATGAATAAAATAATGAATTAATTTAATTTAATTTAATTAATTAATTAATTAATTTAATAAAATAATGAATTAATTTAATAAAATAATGAATTAATTTAATTGAATAAAATAATGAATAAACTTAATAAAATTAAATAAAATAATGAATTAATTTAATTTAATTGAATAAAATAATATTTAAAAAGTAACTCGTGTAATTTTAGATATGTGGATCTTATTTTCTGATTTTCATAATTCAATTATAATTTATCTACCATATATTCATAATTATTTTATAATTATAATTATTCTGTATCGTAATTCAATTTCAATTATAATTCATCTGTAATATAGTCATCATTATATCACGATTCATCTATCATCTACAATATATTTATAATTTTATTATGATTTAATAAATATTTCTTTCAAATAAATAAACAAAAGATCAGTCATTCGAAACTATCACAGACCTCCCAAGCCACCAAGATAGTCGTTCGGGTTGGTCGCCAGAGTAGAGATCGGGTTCATCAGCAGCCCTCCGGAGACGTCCTGCTTGGTCGTGCGGATACTGAGAAGATCGAATTCGCTGTCGAGCCGTTCGCTGGCGTTTTCCGAAGGGTTGAACCCCTGGTGCTGGGATGACTCATTGGCCGTCGCTCCTGCCGGCAGTATCTGATCCCACGGGGAGGCACCGACTGAGTTGAGGGGGTCACGTAGGTTCGATTATTGAGTTTTATCAAGATGGAAAAATTTAAAGGAAAGGAAAGCAGAGAAAACGGATAAAGAAATTGATAGTTTTAAGTTCAATTCAAATTGAAACGATTTCAAATTTTACGTCGAATAGCACAAGACAAATGTATTAATTCTTGCAGCAGTGCTTTTGTTTTAAATTAAATTATTTAATAAATAAACAATAACGATACCAGCATAAAAATTACATATGTATTCCCTTTTAAAAAAATAAAAACATACAAGCAGGTTGCTGAGCCACAGGAGACCATGGATCACAGGCCGCGACCGGCTGAACAACGGGCGCCTCTTTGGGGGCGAACGAATCCCCCCACGGGTCTGCCACCCTCGAGGTATTGTGCGGCCTCTGGGGAGGAGAGATGAGTGGAGTAGGCCCACCCCACGGATCCATGGAAGACGAGGGCAGGGGTTGACTCAAGTTGCCGTCCCAAGTGGACGACGTGGGGAGGGTGGATTTGCCGGGTGGGGAAGAGATTTTGTTCGGGGTGTTCTGTCTGAGAAGATCTTGATCCAGTGAATGAATCGTCTTTTGGAACTTCAGAAGAAAGAGTATAACACGTGTTATGATCAGCGCAGTCATTGTTTTCATAACAAATACCATCACAAAAATCATCCCATCACCAGCATCACCATCATCACCCCGTAACTATCATCACCCCATTACTATTATCACTCCCATCAATACCATCACCATCATCACGCCCCATAAATATCATCACTGATATCACTATCATCACCCCCAGTCACTATAATCACCCCATCACCCTATCACTATCATCATCATCCATCACTATAATCCCCCATCACTATCATCATCCTCCATCACCATAATCCCCCATCACTATCATCACACTATCACTACAATCATCATCATCATCACATCACCTCTTCACTGATCTTCTTGCTTTCCTCGAGAGCGATCTGAAGTTTGATCTCGTCGCCTTTCCGTCTCTTCAGCTCCTCCTCGTGCTCCTCCTTGCTCATGGCGATCGCCAGCTGCAGCTGGAGATCCTCCTCTCCGTGGCTCGACGGACGAGCGGCCTCGATCTCCGAACTCAACGGCTGAGCACCGGCCGCCGCGGTTGTTGTGGCTGCCCTTCCTGGTCGAGGGGGGGGGGAGAAACGAAAACTTTAAGAATCGTCATCATCATCATCGTCATCGTCGTTCGACTTCAAAGTATATATTATAATATATATATATATATATATAGGTCAGTAGTATTTATCAACACGAATGACTGTTCCTGTTATAAGAGTTTGGAATCTCAGTGTCTTTTAAAGCTTTTTATATTTTATCACTGCCAGGATAATAATCTCAGTTTTCAGAAACTCCATGCAGTGAATCTAACTTTAATCAAACCTTGTTTTCATACATTTCTAATACATTTCATAATCTCTAATACATTTCATAATTTCTAATACATTTCATAATTTCTAATACATTTCATAATTTCTAATACATTTCATACATTTCATAATTTCTAATACATTTCATAATTTCTAATACATTTCATAATTTCTAATACATTTCATAATTTCTAATACATTTCATAATTTCTAATACATTTCATAATTTCTAATACATTTCATAATTTCTAATACATTTCATAATTTCTAATACATTTCATACATTTCTAATACATTTCATAATATATATATATATATATATATATATATATATATATATATATATATATATATATATATATATATATATATATATATATATATATTTAGATGCCACGTAATTATTATTGTTGATAAATACTACTGACCTATATATATATATTTATATCACGTAATTATTATTACCACAATTATAATAGCCACAAGGAATCATACAGATCTTACAACTTAAGCAGAGGTGAACAAAACGATTGAAAGAAGGATTATTAAATGCAATAATGGCGAATCTGAAAATCGTTAAATACACTGCGACAACGAATGATGAAGTGCAAAGCGCCGTTTAGACAAAAAAAAGAAATGGAATATGATTATCTTGAGCAAAAAAGAAGTGATAAAATCCATAAGTAAATAATTATCTTCAAAAATCTTATTACCGCGAGTATTTTGCGGAATTAAATAAAAAACAACTCATCGAAATGACACATAAAACGACTTTTTTCTCGATGAAATGAGCTTACAATCTGATTGTAATGTTGGATTGACGTCGGTTGAAAAAAGGTTGAAATTCAATGCGATTGTCGTCCGATAAAAAAAAAGAAACGAGATTAGAGGAATTAGAAAGTTAAAATTTTCCGATAAAAACCTGCAGTGAAGAGGTATCTGTCAGATGATGAGTGGGACATTTTCTTTGCAGTCTGAAAAAGAAAACAAGTTGTACACAACTGTTCGTACGCAAGAGTACAGACGAGCATACGTTTCTATGTACATACAAACACATGTAGGCTGCATATATACACAATACACGTGTTTATTGCAACAATTTCCGTCACAGACTATTTAGATTACTAAAACACACACACATATAAGCATATACGAATAGCCAATAGAAATACCTAAAAACACAGATTTATACAAATAAATTAGTGCAAACAATCAAACACATATCCAATACTGATACATATGCACAATACACACATACAATCGCGTAGATACACATACACACACCCAAACAAATGCACGCATACATACAACCTGTACATTTAATTGCTAGCATTTAATGTTACGAATCATCCTCTCCAAAGTTTCAATCATTATCCCTTAGCAATTACATGAAACGAAGAAGACCGATAAACACGTGATCTCATCGTGTGATCTCAACACGTGTTGAGATCACATAAACGCACTGAACACACGCGAGTATGCGATCTCGCTTCAACGCCAGTCGGACAAGCCAGGTTGACACCAACAGGCTGCAAAATTCAAAGCAGTAAAATTCACCTGCAGGTTGACAGCTTAAACTCCATACGGACGAATAATCACATGCAGGAATGCGAGCACGTTTACCGAGAAACCGATGGAGTTACGAAATAAAAAATTACGCAGATACGCGAGATGGTGATTCAAAACAAATGGATTGTGCTTCAAATGACAATGATATAACATATCATATATTTTATAAGAACTTTTATCAAGTTAAGGAAAATCTTGATGATGATGATGATGCTGATGATGATGATGATGATGATGATTGTCCAGAATGCTTTTTATTAGCTGCAAATGTTTGATTACAACTTTACTGGACGTAGCAAATGTCTCAGATTTAACACTGCAGATCAGCATTACAACATAGAAGTATTGATTACACTTGTTAAAATTACATGCATGAATTATTACGTAACAAACGTTGCTATCATGACGTATTAACTTATAATTACACGTTTAATTTAATTACAGATTTAACAAATCATTACAGGTTTATTTTAATTACGGGTTTAATAAATCATTATAGGGTTTAATTTATAATTGAAAGTTTAACTTAAAATTGATAGTTTAACTTAAAATTGATAGTTACATTTATAATTTCAAGTTTAATTTATAATTTCAAATTAAATTTATAATTTCAAGTTTAATTTATAATTTCAAGTTTAATTTATAATTTCAAGTTTAATTTATAATTTCAAGTTTAATATATAATTTCAAGTTTAATTTATAATTTCAAGTTTAATTTTCAGTTGTAAGTTTACTTTATAATTATAAATATTCATGATATTATGTATTATGTTTATTTGTGTACTCAAAAGCTCAAAACACAGCTCCAAAAAGTGATATTATGTATTATGTTTATTTGTGTACTCAAAAGCTCAAAAGCTCCAAAAAAGTGCTAACCGACATTCCGGACGACTGAGCTAGCCTCTCCTTCGCGGTGATCGCTTTCACTCGCTCGTTCTTGAACCTCTCTGTGTCTCTGAGCAGAGATACGAACTGCCTCGACTTTTCCCTGATGCACGCGCCACAGTCCTTCCCGTCTTCGTAGTAGATGAAGTCGCTCAGTCCCTGGACGAGTTGCGTTAAGAAACGTTATGTGAATTATACGAGTATTATTTTATTAATTTATTTTATTAATTAATTTTTTAACGCCACTTACGTAACAGACCAGCGGCCAAGTGGGAACACACGTGGAAACATAAAATTTAAAAGTAAAATGAATACACATAATGCATATATATATATATATATATATATATATATATATATATATATATATATATATATATATATATATATATATATATATATATATATATATATATATATATATAAAGATAAATAAATAAATAAATTAGAGTTTAGTTCTAAGAAGCGATGTTTTGATTCTTAAGAATAACAAAAAACAGGGCAACAGTAACAAATCCCAATAAGCTGAATCGACTTTATAATGTCCGAAGCAAGTGGATGGCTGTAAAATGTTCTTATATTTTTATCTTCACTATAGGAAATAAGCACAAATAATTTTTATATAATAAAAAATACATTTTTTTTTAAAACAACATTTTTCTTGTGCCCTAAAAAGTATAAAATAATATTCCTATAATTCATATACAACGTTACGGGCGCATTATTTTTATAACTATTTGTTTTACTAAAGTTTTGATGTTGTAGCCTATATGCGCCACAACGTTTTTCGTTGTATATGAATTGTAGGAATATTATTTTATACTTTTTCGTTTTTGATGGGTGAAATTGCTTCTTAAATTTCAACATATTTTTTTTTAAACAAAGGAGTTACTTGGATGTGATGCAGCTGTGATTTAGATCTGTCAGCTACGGTGGGAGACCCCACCTTGGCCAGATACTCGAGAAGGTTGAGAGACTTGAAGACATGCCTCCAGTTCTTGCCCTGGTCGCTCATTCTCTTCCAGATCATGTTCATCACCTCGGAGAGTAGCACAGAATCGTACGTCATCTCCGCTATCTCGTTCATCAGTGTCGTCGTAGGACCCCACGGGTCGTTCGACGTCGCCTCTCTCACCTTCACTTCGGCCGGAGTGTAGTTTTTCACTACGTTTTTTATCGTTCTGTGAATCGGCATTTCCAATGCTGTTGATAGAGTTGTAGAGTAAAAGAGAGGTTCCCTTTTTTGACTTCTTATCTATTTATGGCTGAAATTGCTGGTTGACTGCAATTTTAAACAATCATTAGCTCATATTACTTGTCAACAAAAAACTTAGTTTGTTGCAGTCCATCTTATGAAAAAAATGCATAGATTTACATTAATTTAAAGCAAGTAAGGTGAGCTCGAATCACTCGGATGCAGGTGCCACAGACGAGTTAGCCACGAAAATAACTATTCCAAACACTTTTTTATTTTTGTAATAAATACATTAAATAGGATAGATAAACCAATATAAACAAGTTTTATTGCTACTAGGCCCGGTTGTGAAAGAAGAAAAACAATACGGTAGATACTTTAGTTTGGGATTTGTTTGGCTTAGAATACAGGGAGATTAGTGTAGTGGAGAATTTTTCCGTGGCTAACTCCCTAATGCCATTCGTATGTGTACATAGTAATAGTACAATAATACATTGTAACAGTGTTCAAGTGTTCAGTGTTCATCAACGTCGCAGTCACAGCCGTACGCAAAGCTCGACCCTAACCAGAAATATTAATAAACTGTTAGAAAATACAAAACTTGTTTGAATTTAATAAAACAAAATAACACACAAACCTCTACAAGTGAATATATAATTATATACGCTAATATATCTCGGATTACCTATCGTATTAAGAAGGCGGTAGAAAACGAATATTTACCAAACAGTGAGGGAAAGCTTTAAATAAGGTAAGACTTGTTTCATAATAAAATAAACATTAAACCTAATGAAATTTTGAAACTTGATCACGTTTTCTTACAAATATACCATTTGCACAAAAATTCAAAGTCAATTATATTTTGTAGGCCCAAAATTGTCCAAAAAACTGACTGCACTACTCTTCGGAACAACGCCGTTTAAAACAAGTTTGCTATGTCAAATCACTGTTTTTTTTAAATTGTCATTAGTTCTTAGTTATGTGCAATATGTTTTTTTAAAAAGAAAAAAACAAAAGCGTGTTTTAGAAATAAGTAAACCAAAGTAAACTTTATTAAGACTGACGCTGATCGGAAAAGCTTATTACGGCTAATTAGGTAGGTATGTGAAACTTATTCTTAGCTGAATTATTGCTCCTGAAACTTATCTTTAAAAAAAATAACATTCCCACGCAAGCAATCAATTGATTGTTTCAACCATTGATATCTATATACATCAACGGGACCGGAAAAGCAACTGAGAGTGAAAGAACGAGCGGGAAAGCGACCGGGAACAAAGTAGCGACCAGGAACGGGAAAGCAAGCAGGAACGGGAAAGCAAGCGGAGAAGGAAATGGAAGCGAGAGAGACAAGCATTCTAAAAAACCTCTAAAAACCCCGAGCTACCAAGCGACCAAGATCGAAAGAGCTAGCGGGAAAAAGAAAGTGACCGGGAGCGGGAAAGTGATCAGGAACGGGAAAGCAAACCAGAACGCGAAAACAACCGGGGAAGGAAACGAGAGCGAGAGAGACAAGCATTAGAAAAATCTCTAAAAACCCCGGGCAACGCCGGGTACCCCGCTAGTATATTATATATCAATAGTTTCAACATTGGAAGATTATTCACCAGGACGTCATTTCAGTAAAAAGACAGGGGGTGAAGTTAATATAAAAGATTTAAAAAGCGGATAATCGAGGGCGGGTATTCCGAAGTACAATAAACCACACCACTTCCAGGGGCCCACTAAAACATCTATTTGGTCTACTTCACCTTAATAGAAGGCCTGTCTACTATATAGTGTCTACTACCTATCCATAATAAAGACCCACTCAAACCTCTGAAGCTTCAACTTTACACTTCTTGGGGTTCATTTTTATTTTTTGAAGGCCCAAAAGTCAGGAGAGACAATGGCCCCCCGAATCGACGTCCCTGATAATTCAATAAAAATTCGAATGAGCGCAGGTGGTATTACAGTGAAGCGTTTGCTTTAGGCCCTAAAAGGACAACGTTTCGAACATAACAGGCGTCACCAACATCTCTAGGGGGTTAGAAGAGGCAATAAGGACCATTAACAACTCCCTCCAGTTGTTGTAGTGGTTCTCACAGAGGTTTATTCAGTTTTTTGAACCACTCGAAAACATGTTAATTTATTACAAGATTGATAAAACGAGTTTGTACTTTTGATGAATTAAGTTATTGATTCTGTTGTTGAACAGGTTGTCATCCAATAATATAGCTTTCAGAGGCGTGGATTCAGCAAAATGTTGAGGGGGGCGAAGATTTTTCAACTCAAACCCAGAGAATCTTCAAACAAAAATGACCATCCCAATATACATTTGTATGTTGCATGTTCATGTAAATCATCATTCATCATATTAGTTAAAAAACAGTTTAAAAAAGTTAACTTTTATTTAATATTGAATGCAGACAAAAAGCGTTTAAATTATGAATGTAACAAAGGGTATCGACGTTCTTTCATTTTTAGAAAATTGTCCACTGAATCATCAAGATAAAATAGACTAAAGGTGCTAAAAGATTGAAAAATAATAGCAGAGTAACTGGATATTAATCAACAAGTATGATAAATATTGCTTTCATCAACTAATCTAAATACTCAATCGTGTGTGAGCTAATAAAAATAATTTAAAATGAATTAGAAAAATCTTGGTGAGAGAGCTCAAGCAACCGTGTAGGATAAGAATATGCTAATAGTTCCTCAAGCTAGGACAGATACACGAGTCCAAATTTCATACGAGCTCGATCGGAGGGACCGAAAGCAAGCAATCAATCAATCCATTAAATTTCTATAGCGCGATTTCCTTGGCGTTCAATAGCGCTCGGGCACGAACTTATTAAACAGATAAGTTTTAAGCCCCGACGGAAAACTGTGAGAGAAGTAGATTTAGCAATTGAAGTATGAAGAGAGTTTCAGAGAAAAGGACCAGAGTAGGAAAAAGAGCTTTTAGCAAAAGAATGCTTAACAGAAAAGAAGAGTGGAGAAAAGCAATTTTTTATTTTAAACATTAGTAAGCAATTTAAAAAATCATCCTATATCTAAGTGGAATCCAGAGAAGAAAAAAAGAGATGGAAAGATATGAGAAAAGTAAGAGTTGCGAGAAACTAAGCACTAAAAGATTGAAAAATATTAGCAGTAGATTATAAGTAATATAATTCAAAAAGTATGATAAATACTGTTTTTATCAACTAATCTAAATACTCGATCTTGGATTAGCTAGAAAAGATATTTTTTCTATTTGGTGGAAAAATCTTGAGGGGGGCCATGGCCCCCCTCAGCCCTCCCCAATCCACGCCTCTGATAGCTTTGTCTCGGTAGTTTTTTTTCAACGACTAAATCTATAATAATACTAGTTAATTATTGTAGCATAAAACTTAGGTTAGTAGACTTTAAGTATATCTCACAATGTCTTTTCATTTACATATTTAGCAGTTAGATAATTAGGTAAGTAATAGCTAGTAATAGCTAATAGCAGAAAAACATGATTTGAAGCTCAACCTTTAAATTCTAATTAATTTAGTCTACCTTTCGTTTAGCTGAGAGAAATCAGTGTGCGGTCCGAATTGTTTTTTTAATTAATATTAAATTAAAAAATTTAAATTTTATTTTTAATAAAATATATATGTTAACTAATTTTTTTATTTATACCAAAATTTAAGCGGTATACCATTTGACATAGCCAAGGACTCGCGTGATGTAAGCCTTATTGCGCGTCTAGATAGTCAGAACGTAGAAAATTTCGTTGCATTGGAAGTGTGAAAAAATCCTAGCAAGCATAGAATTTTCAGATTAGGTGTAGAATAGTGATAGGAACTTAGCATTTTAAATTCTATAAAAATCGGAGTTGTTTGTCGCGAGTTATACGGCATTTAGTTTGATGGGCGATAGTTAGCGATTAGTGTCGTTTATTTCTGTCCTTGGTTAACCCGTCCTCGCTGGTGCAAGTGTGATTTTTTTGCGAGGCATGCATGCTCTTTCAACCGGGGACGTCTAGACAAAGAAGAGAAATCTTTCTAGCGCAGTCGACAGGATCTTCCAACCGACATCAGGGAGACCATCATCTGCAGTGTTGCAACAAAATCCGAGGTAATTCCATTGTGTTTATTTACTTTATTGCTTTATTTGTTTTAGCCTTGAGGACATTGAAATCAAGAAGTAGGAATCGCGTAAGATTCAAATTTAGTCGTTATGTTGAATTAGGTCGCTTAGTTATTATTATCTAATATACACAAACTCCAGGAAGTTAGCAACGCTTTGGGCAACGATTTTCGGCAATTATTATTTGTCACTAGGAAAGTGTAAAATGTAATTAGATATTTGAATTCTACGTTAAATTTGCTATAAGAATACATTTGTTTGAAGGGGCGGATAATTTTATTATTTTTTTGATTAATTTGTTTCTGATTGGCTGTGTCGGTAACATATTTGTAAGGTCAAGTCGTGGAAGGCATTTTTCACAAAGTGTCAATGAATATTTTAAAATAATTTTTGCACTGTTCAATCAAACTTATATTTCTCTACAATTACAAGAAAACAGTTGTTTGAAGGGGAGGACAATTTTAGTTTATTTTTTGTTTAATTAATTTGTGGCGATTCGGATCGATTGAAAGCGGAAGCATTTCTGTAAATGACGTTTATTATTTTTTGTCACTAGGAAAGTGTAAAATGTAATTAGATATTTGAATTCTACGTTAAATTTGCTATAAGAATACATTTGTTTGAAGGGGTGGATAATTTTATTTATTTTTGGATTAATTTGTTTCTGATTGGCTGTGTCGGTAGCATATTTGTAAGGTCAAGTCGTGGAAGGCATTTTTCATAAAGTGTCAATAAATATTTCAAAATAATTTTTGCACTGTTTAATCAAGCTGATATTTCTCTACAAGAAAACATTTGTTTGAAGGGGCGGACAATTTTAGTTTATTTTTTATTCAATTAATTTGTGGCGATTCGGAGTGAAAATAGACATCGTTTCCCGCTTCGTTGCTAACTTCATTCACCTATATACACAACATCAATTACTAATATGTAAGTAAAATCACAAAGTTCCAGAGATGTGAAGATTGGTATTGAATACACTATTCAATATTGGCAATAACTTTTTGTTAAATTCAAGCATAGAAAACTTATTTTGTACATATTGATATTTGTTTTTTTAACATATTTCTTTCGTCCCGTTTAATTGTGCTCCACTGATCTCTATATATAACTGGATAGCGCTTAGTCTATTAAATGAATTATAAATTTTCTAACCTCTTGCTGCCGCCATTTTAGCACCACATTTCATTTTTGCGAACTTAAAATTTAATCAAAACCAATCTTTAAACCTTTCAATTAATAAAATTTAATGATATGTTGAAGCTCACATTGAATTAGGTATTTAGGCTGATAATAACTGCTAGGCGTGCTAGGTCATTAGCCTGATAATAACTGTTAGGCGTGCTAGGTCATTAGCCTGGTTAGAGGGTTTTATATTATAACTCGGGTCGCTGAACACCAAGTAGCAGACCGTTAACAACTTCTCGCAGAAATTTAAGATGTAGCAAACTATTGCTCGTAGTGCACAGCTTAAATTGCATATGCCGTCAAGCAACAACAGCAATAGTGACTGCATTTAGACATAGGTTCTGCCACCACTTTTTCCCTTTTATTTGTGGTTGTTAGACAGCATATCTACACCTCCCATACCAGCGGTGTAATTGGCAATCATAAGCGGTTGAGAAACAGTGGCTTTTTCACGTGAACCTTTCATGTGTCGCTGCACTGTTTTGACTGACTCAACAGTGTCATAATTGCTTGCAAGAGTGACAACATTTTTAACACTACAGCGTACCATCAAACTTGCCTTGACTGTAAACAATGTCTTTAGATAACTTAAAAAAAGGCTATTCAAACTATTCTGCATATGTGTGTTGTTGATCACAGCTTCTAAATTTATGACTTCTGGAACTGTGACTTCGTCGTAATAAGAATAAGTAAATTTATAATACTTTTCCTTGCTGTTAAATAAATCCTTTATATTATAATCTTGAGTTTAAGCAAATATGTTTGTGGTAAATCAGACTCTTCTCATCGTTGAGAACCAAGTTGTTCATAACATTAAGGGCCGAAGCTGCGCTCGGAAAATCGAGATAGCCAACGTAACCGAATCCTAAGCTATTGCCACTTTCATCAACGATTACTTTGCCGAAGCCATTGAACAGGCTAAACAAGCTCGAGTCGTTTAACTTTTCAGTAAAGTTTTTAACAAACAAGCTGCCGCAAGGCTCCTCAGGGTCATAGACTTTTGAGAATTGGAGACAGTTGACACTGCTTCTATCGACTTCGAGTTCTTTGACGCACTCCGTTGCTTCCGGTATGTCTTTGAGACTCAAGTACTCATCTATTAAAGCTTTTGTCTTTCTTTCGAGTTTTTCTCTGGGCATTGTTACCGTTTTTATCTCATCTTTCAAAGTCGGAGTCTTAGTTTCAACTGACGAGAGTTTAGCACGAGCTGCTGGTGCCAGTGGTTTAGCGGCTTTTTTAGGAACTTCTATAGCAGGCTCTTCAGGCTCATCGTCACCATACATAAGAGAGTACCTGTTCACCGCCGCTGCTACTGGCTGAGAGGCTTGTACTTTGCCAGACGTACCCGCGCCTTTGCTCCATTCTTTGCGTTGACCTCCAAGCTTAGGGCCTTCTTTCAGCGATAGAGCGGTCAGTTTTAGTTTTGCTGGTTCTAAAGTTTGTGGCTGAGGCGCTTTAGTTACTGTATGCCAAGCGTCTTCAGTAATAATGGGTTTTGGCTGAGGAGCTCTTCGAGGAACTGGTTGGTTTTGGTGTCTTGGCGTGTTCAATGGTGCTGGAACAGATTTTTGTTCTTTCAGGGCCTCTTTGTGGATCTCTTCTATGGTCTTGGGAGCATTGTCTCTTTTTGGAACCCATGCAGCCTTTCTGAGATCAGCAAGATCGAGTATTATGAATCTCATTCTCTTAGAAAACTTCTTCTGATCGACAAATGCTTTCATCTGCTTGAACAAGGAGACGACAAATTTCTTCGATTTGGGAAGGTCGAGATCTTTGCCTATGGTAGCCATGAGTTTGCAAAGAAACTCAATGTTCTCTTCGTCTTCCTGGCTGCGTATAAGCTTAAGGAGACACTCCTGCATGATCTTCTCCGTCAGCATCTTCAATTTGAATAACTCACCGATGAATCTAATGTTTCCCAGTGATCGCTGTTTAGCTTTAGACACTGCCAAAGTTTTTTCTTCTGTCAGCAACTTCTTTTCTTCAGGCGTAGTTGATTTCTCTATTTTCTCTTCCAGCACGGAAATACTCTTCTGGTCCTCTTTGTCTTTCTCGAACTCTTCCTGGCACTTGTTGAGAAGGAGCTTCCTGAATGTCACCGGCTTTGACTCGTCAGCGTTAGATGGGATGCTCCACAAAATCAGTCACTTTGCAATAACGGCGTAGGTTGCGGAAAAGTTAGGTTCGAGTACTGCTTTTTCGAAGAGAAGGTTGATGCATCCACTGAGCCGATCCTCTGAGTTTATCGGCAGCTCCTTGACCTTGTCGACTAGCTTGTTAAAGTTCTGGGGAGTCAGCTTGTTGAGGATTGATTTCAAAGAGTTCAGCATAGCTTCGGTGTCACTCAATTGATTTTTGCTACCGCCTTTCCATGCTTCTTCCGCTTTGTGGAGACTTACCGGAGCCTGTCTTTCTATAACTCTTCTTGGCTCCATAGCAGCTCTGTCGGCATTTCCATGGCGATTGGAATAACCAGACCCATGGTTTCTTTGACCCCTGGCTGGCATTTGGTAGTCGTGAGGCATCGTGGTTTCACTACGAACTAATTGCTTAGTGGGTTGATTCAAGACGATGTCTATGTTGGGCAGGTTTGGCTTAACCATGACTATTGAGTTCAGGATTTGCATTAGATATTCCCTACTGTAAGTTTTTTTCCCATTGGGATTTTGTGGAGTCCATTGCCCTGGTAGGGGGAAAAGTTCGGTTTTCAGTGATGACTTTTCTACCGTTAATTTTTCTTCATCCTGGATCTCAATTCTTACATCAGATTCATCTGATTTTACCGAGGTTTCAGATAATTCCAGATCGGCTGATTTAACTTTTACATCTTCTCCAGAATCAGTTGATTTTTCAGTAGTTTCGAATTCAATTGATTTTTGGGCGACTTCGACTTCAGAAACTTTGCATTCTTCGGCGACTTCGTCTTTAGAAACTTTGCTCCATTCTGTGTGTTGACCTCCAAGCTTAGGGCCTTCTTTCAGCGGTCAGTTTTAGTTTTGCTGGTTCTAAAGCTTGTGGCTGAGGCACTTTAGTTACTGTATGCCAAGCGTCTTCAGTAATAACGGGTTTTGGCTGAGGAGCTCTTCGAGGAACTGGTTGGTTTTGGTGTCTTGGTGTGTTCACTGGTGCTGGAACAGATTTTTGTTCTTTCAGGGCCTCTTTGTGGATCTCTTCTATGGTCTTGGGTTCATTGTCTCTTTTTGGAACCCATGCAGCCTTTCTGAGATCAACCAGATCGAGTATTATGAATCTCATTCTCTTGGAAAACTTCTTCATATCGACAAATAATACAGGCGATAATTTGTTTTTAATATCCTCAAACAGCCTGGAAAAAATCATTTCGATGCAATTCCTAATCCCATTTGATAAATTAAATTTTTAATGTCATTATCATTATCATCACTTCGATGAAAAGTGTCTCAGCTGTCGAAGCAGAACGGAGTTTAGTTCTTCCCGGAGAATTTCATTCAATGAGTGGCAAACATAAAAATTACAGAAAATTTACATATAGATAATAACAATATAGACGCACTGATTCTCATTCAGGTTCTGTGGCAAAACGTTGAGACCTACAACATACGAGTATGCAGGCTGGAATGTCTGCTGACCTCTCCAGTTGTTCTGAGAACCGACAAACTGAGTTTGCCAGCAATAAATAAGCTTGTCCTTGATCTCCAATTAATGGCTGCATCTGTACTTGATTTCTGTAATTTCAGACTGGCTCACAATGTATATACATTTCCAGTCAGCATGCTCGATGATAACGATGAGCTGGTCGTGCCGTTATTAAGAGCTTGTGGAACAAATTCAGCTGATTCTGTCAATGGCATCCATGCTCTCATTACTTCAGAACTACGAGCCAGTCGTTCTTCTTTGCTCAGTGCCCGGAAAATATAACGACCGAACGGCAATTTCGGCTTCGGCCAGTGAACTGTAGCATTCGAAACTGGATCCTTTCAATCTTACATGTTCTCTGACCACTCTCGATCCTATGACCGTGTCATAATTCCTGAACAGGTCTCTCAGCGTGTTGCATGTGACTTCCTCGTAATAAGAATAAGTAAATTTATAATTTTTAGGAACTTCTATAGCAGGCTCTTCAGTAACGACCGTTTATCTGCATTTTTAATATCGTTAAAATGCTTAAAAACATTATTTAGTTTATCAAAAGTTTCGTTCAACTTTGTTACAAAGTTACAAAATTCATTTATATAGTCTTCATCTGAAAGTGATTTTATAGGTTCAAGTTTTTCTAGAATACATTCGTAGAAACAATCTTTGAAAAAAAACTACAGTGTTTATCTTCGTCGGCATCAGGACTACTTAAAAGTTTGAAAACACAATTCACTTGGTTCTCCATTGCGTCATTATTGTTATATTAACAATAATCATAAAGCTTTTACTGCTTGTAGTCATACATTTCCAATTACTAAATAAGTAGTTGTTAAATTCAATTACTAATGAATAATGTTTATAGTCAGATGCACCAGGTGTTTTAAGACTGAAATAACTGTATGTAGGAAGCAATTAATTACTTCCTGTTGTGGATCATAATTTGATCTTTTTTTCCTCCTCCTCCTCCTCCTCCTCCTCCTCCTCCAGGCTTGAGACTGGCTTGCAAAAGCAAGGCAGAGTTAATGATGAATAATGTTAGTGTAATAGGTTAATAGCTAGTGAGGTTAATACATTTGGGAAAAAGATGATCATCATTGATATATATATATATATATATATATATATATATATATATATATATATATATATATATATATATATATATATATATATATATATATGTATACATATATATATGTGTATACGTATATATATGCATATATATATATATATATATATATATATGTGTGTGTGTGTGTGTGTGTGTGTGTGTGTGTGTGTGTGTGTGTGTGTGTGTGTGTGTGTGTGTGTGTGTGTGTGTGTGTAGATGACTCTACAAGAGAATTAAACACACATGTCTACGGCAACACAGCCTCGCCTAAATCCAAGCGCTCTTACCACTGAGCCACCGACCATCACCAAAAAATGATGGCTAGAAGTCCCAGTCTTTCAGAGCTTAACGTATTGGACTTAACTATGATAGGCTCAACAACTCTTACTACCGTAACTTGTGATTTGTTTTGTTTTCCAATTTTTAAACTGTACCAGTTTTAAGCAAATAAGTAATGACAGAAGACATATTTCATTTTGATGTGATTTTTATACAGCAGCTTATAAGTATTTACACAAATATACACATGTCCACAAAATTCCAGTCAACTCCAGCAATAACAAGGTCTTATATTTTTTGAAAGTTTTCGTTTTGTTTGTTTGTTTTTGCTTTACTTGCAAAAGTTTGCTTTGTCAGTCAGTTTTCTGACAAGATTTTTAGCCAGACAGTTGAAAAATCGGCATACTATGAGCGCTTTGAGGTCATGTCCTTTAAAGCAATAGTGTCCACTGCTAGTTGAAAACCATCTTCCACAGTTTGTTCCATTATTTTTTTCAAATAGAAGCTGCTGATCGCTGGTTAACATAAGTTTGTTGAGTAGTTTTGGCGGTGTTAGAATTTCCTCATAGATGCTCTAGCACTTTACAGTGAGGATAAATGTGTAATCGCTTGGCTTCTACAAACCCGTTTAATCGACAGAATTGTTTAGGGTTGAAGCAGAGTAGCTGAAATTTTCATCTATCTGGATTGGTTCAATGTCGGATGAATCGATCAAGGGCTCCTTGCACTGGTTGCATTGTGTCGAGTTAAAGCCGATCTAGCCAGAGCTCCACTGAAGCATCTGGGAACATTTGTCTTTCAAAAGAGTTAGTCGTAATGATCTTTGTTATCGTGAAGATATTGGTGTGGGCTTCTAGTGGCACCACGACGGTGTTTTTAACCGATGCAGTCTTCTTCTTTGTTTTCTAATTCCTTCGAGATGTGCCTGCTTTTGATCCTTTGTCAGCCTGGACGAATCAGAAACACCAGATCTTCTTTTGCAATGATGGGTCATATTTACTCAGCAGATTGTGAAACTCATCGATTGCACTTGACTTTGACTTCTTTCCCCTACTTTTCAATGCTTTGACAGCTAAAACCACTTTGAAAAGACAGCATTGTGCCGTATGAAGAAAACGGGTGCATTGTGCTGTATAAAGGAAAAGGGATGAAAGGTGCTTGCAAAATCTTCGGAAAGAGTTTGTCGTGACGAGCTTTGGTATACTAAACAAATTGCAGTAGGGGGGCTTCTGGTGGATTCACGACGGATGCAGGTCCTCTCTTTTTTTTTCTAATTTCATCGAGATGTGCCTGCTTCTGATCCCTCGTCAGACTGGAGGAATCACAAATACGAGATCTTATTTTGCAGTGATGAGTCAAGCTATCATATTTATTTATCTGCTTCCGGCTAGGATTCGTCCTACACCCCAGCAGGTCTCCAGTTTTAGCTAAAAAATAAATTAAAAGTGTTGTTAAAAATAAAATACTTTTATTTCAAATACACTCAATTTAGAAATACAAAAGATATTTAAATTATTAATAGTAACATAAATAAATAAAGAAACATGAATAAATAAATCGTGACGTCACCTGAGAATCGATGATTTTCCAGCCAAGATTGTTCCACTTGTATGACATCCTCTTCAGGGAGTGAAGTATTTCTTTCAGATATATTCAGATATATGGCCTTTTTGTTTCATTTTCTGGTTCTTTTGGAATCTTCTTCAGCAAAGAATAATGTGTGCTCCCATTATAAGCAAGGTGTATTGTTTTTTCTGCATCTTCCACCGTTGCATACAGAGGTTTGCAGCAGTCATACCGCCATACCATGGCGGTATGACTGCTGCAAAAATTGCATTTATATAGGGTGTTGTCTCTCTGTAATGTTTTGGAAGACATGCTGGTATGGCTGCTGCACACCGGCAAAAGTTGCATTTTTATAGGGTGTTGTCTCTCTGTAATGTTTTGGAAGACATGCTGGTATGGCTGCTGCACACCGGCAAAAGTTGCATTTTTATAGGGTGTTGTCTCTCTGTAATGTATTGTAAAAGTTGAGAGGGAGGGAAACACAGGTGAGATGAAACCACAACTGACTACTGTCGCATTCCACCCATTTAAGTTTTTTGCCTTGCAAATCAATTCCTATCTCGGGGTCATCCACTGCTTCAAGTCCAATGTCTCCCAACAGATGACAAATGTGTCCCATGTCGATTGCTTCGCCTCCCCCAAAGGATGATAACAAGCAATTCTTGTCTCGGGGGACATCCACTATTATAAGTCCCATGTCCTCCACTAGATGATAAATGCTTTCCATGTCAATTGCTTCGCCTCCCCCAAAGCATATATATATATATACTCGATGAGAATAACTAAATTCAAAAAGCTTTCCAGAGTACAATATGTTGTACAATATGCCCCCCCATGTATTTCAAAATTTACTTTGTTGAAATACTAAAAAAATAATTATAACATTATTATTACCAGAAATGTCGTTTATTACTAAAAATGTTTACAAAAGGTCAATTCAAATAATGAAAGTAATTTATATTTTTAATAAATACAAGTGCTGGTTTTCAATATATATGAGAATATCAGCGTGACACAATGTAATATCAGTCAAAGATCAGTCTTCTTCATCCACAGTTGTTTGTAGACAAAATTGAGAAATCTGAAATTAATCTTAGCATTTTTGATTAAGTTTGAAACGTTAGAGGGTCTCTGCTGAAGATTGATATCCAGTGTTTCAGGGCACGACCATTAATGGTTAATCATACCATGTTACTTGCATTATCAGTAACTTATACATTTTGTGGTCTTAAACTCTATTAAAATTTCTTTCATCGTATTATGAATATTGGTTGCTGTGTGTTTTTCATTTACAACTCTTGTTGAAAGAATATTTGAGCACACATGCCAACAACGGCAGTAAAAACGGACCTTAAGGAGGAAAATATGTAATTTACTTATATGATGAAATCAGGTGCGCCAACATTAACTGTACACTAAAGATATTTAGTTGTGACGTGATGAACAGACAAGTCGTTGTTCTGTAAACCATTTCGTCGAAAAACTCTGTATCTCTCCTCTTCCTAAAGTCGGGAAGTTTACCATAAGCACCCCAGATTTCTTCCATGGCGCTGAAAGTTTAGTCATTACAACAACCAATAATTAAACGCAAAAACTCGAATAAAAATCAACCATTAGCAAAAGTACAAAAGGTTATTTCCCTCACCAGCGGCAGTAAAAAATGAGGAAATTATGTGTAATTTACTTAACTTATGATATGATGAAATAAAATCAGGTGCGCCAAAGATATTTAGTTGTTACTACAACTCATGCTTGCTCTCCTCTTCCTGGTCGCTTTCTCATTCGCTCTCCACACGATTCTGGTAACCATCATGACCTCTAAAACTCAGACTTTCTGCTCCTTGATGCTAAATAATTAATTAAATGTTTGTAATAAACATACCTATCCGTCGTAGAGTCTGCAGCTTTTGATGGCAAGCTCAACTTGGTCTGCTGTGAACTCCTCGGGGAACAAACAGTCCATATTGTTGCCTAAGGACAGGCGGGTGATAGCTATGAATGCGCACATGATACAGAGAGAAGTCGTAGCCTGGTACGTCATTTTGTCGAAGAAATCTGTTTCCTTCCTATTTCTGAATTTTGGAAGATTTTTGTATTGAGCAAGAACCATTCCTATCACTTCCATGGCTCTGAGAAAGTTTAAGATAGGTATAAAAATGAATATAATGAATTGAGGAAGTAAAGAGGCAGGCTTAAAATAACTATTGCGAAATGTTGAACCTCGTTGGTGTAAACAGCTTTTAAAAAAATGTTTTTTGCAATGTAATAAGCAATTTGATAAACTTTTGTTATTTTTATCAGGAATTTGCATGCAATCCTTTATATTATAATCTTGAGTATAAACAAAAAATGTTTGGTAAATGAGAAATCAGCCTCTTCTCATCTTTGAGAACCAAGTTGTTCATAACATTAAGGGCCGGAGCTGCGCTTGCAAAATTGATATCCTAAGCTATTGCCACTTTCACGACGATTACTTTGCCGAAGCCATTGAACAGCTAGAGTCACTTAACTTATCAGCAAAGTTTTTAACAAACAAGCTGCCGCACTGCTCGTCAGGGTCGTAGACTTTTGATTTTGCTTCGAAAGGATTATTGTTTTGGTCTAAGTAAGCATTGGCTATCAATCACTTTGGTTTGATGACATTCTGGAATAAAGGTCAATTTCTCAATGTTCGTATTGCTATATTATATATGGCGCTGAAAGTTTAGTCATTACTTTAGTAATACAACAACCAATAATTAAATGCAAAAACTCGAATAAAAATCAACCATTAGCAAAAGTACAAAAGGAATCTTATTTCACTCACCAGCGGCAGTAAAAAAGGAGGAAATTATGTGTAATTTAACTAATTTACTTAACTTATGATATGATGAAATAAAATCAGGTGCGCCAAAGATATTTATCCGTGACTAGCAGGGTACCCAGTCTTGCCCGGGGTTTTTCAATCGTTTGTTTTTCTCTCGCTCCCGTTTACTTTCCCACTTACGCTCCCGGTCGTCTTCCCGCTCTAAATCGCTTTCTCGCCCATGCTTGCTCTCCTTTTCCTGGTCGCTTTCTCATTCGCTCTCCACACGATTCTGGTAACCATCATGACCTCTAAAACTCAGACTTTCTGCTCCTTGATGCTAAACAATTAATTAAATGTTTGTAATAAACATACCTATCCGTCGTAGAGTCTGCAGCTTTTGATGGCAAACTCAACTTGGTCTGCTGTGAACTCCTCGGGGAACAAACAGTCCATATTGTTGCCTAAGGACAGGCGGATGGTAGCTATGAATGCACACAGGATACAGAGAGAAGTCGTAGCCTGGTACGTCATTTTGTCGAAGAAATCTGTTTCCTTCCTATTTCTGAATTTTGGAAGATTTTTGTATTGAGCAAGAACCATTCCTATCACTTCCATGGCTCTGAGAAAGTTTAAGATAGGTATAAAAATCTGTAAATGAACTAGCAACTAGCACTCGTATTTGTGTGATCGTTGTGATTTTACGATATTCTGTTGTTATAGGTAGGCATCAAAACTACTTTCTGATAATTCTATGATTAAAGTTATAAATAGAACTGCTTTATTGGGGTTATTTAAAATAAAGAACTTTTTAATAGTACTAGTTTTAGCTTAATTTTTGTTGAATACAAATTCAAATAAAGGACAAACACCTAAGAAAATTTTCAAGCGATAATTTTGAGTATTTCAAAAGTGCCTTTGTATTCGTTAAATGCACGTCTTCCTGGGGCTGATATGCAGAATTCTGAAGCTCTTTGAACTTCAGATCTAAAGCTTTGACGGCGTTCGAAAGTGTGTTATTATCATTTATTCAGTTTTCAGTTTTTTTTTCTTTGGGGGCTGCTGCATCTTGTCCTGCATCTCCGGTTCTTCCTGGGGTTGAGTGAGTGAGTGAGTGAGCTCTTTGAACTTCAGATCTAACGCTTTGACGGCGTTCGAAAGTGTGTTATTTGCTTGGGTCAAGATGTTCATCTCTTTCTGGAGGTTTGTTATCATCTGTACCTGATCAGTGCCACGAATAACATTCAAATCATAGTCATCATTTATAACATCAAATATTATGACTACCACTATCACCATAATTATTATAACAAAACCTTAATGGGCCTACTCTTATCATCCTGAATTTTCTCTGAATATGATTGCGAGAATAATCCAGGTAGATTGGCAGCAGCTTGGCAGAGTGAACAATAAAAAAAATATCTTTACTATTGATATCATTCCTTGATTGTTCCGAAAAACCAAGGCATTTCAGATGATACCACAGTTCACAGGAAGAGCAAGAAACCCAGCCAAAATCTTCATCTGCAAGATAAATATATTAAATTATTCCAATCTAAAGAGTCTAAACACAGAATGGTGAGTGAGTGAGCTCTTTAAACTTCAGATCTAACGCTTTGACAGCGTTAGAAAATGATTGAGTGAATAATCCAGGTATATTGGCAGCAGCTTGGCAGACACAGCATTGGAAAAAAATGTCTTTACTTTTAATATCTTTTCTGGATCCTTCCGAAAATCTGAGACATCAATAACAAATTGATCTTTACAAATGCCTTCTGGAATTATGGAAATAACACTAGGTGAAATATGTTAATTTGGAAAATTAGGCAACAATAATCTTGGCTTCTCAAACTCAAAAAATCTTTATTACGTCATTACGCCATTATTTCTTGAATTTAAATTAATTCAACTCATTTGAGGAAAACCCCTAAAAACCCGTGCAACTAAATATACCACGTAAAATAAAAAACCCATCTAACCATGAAATGGCCTGTTTCGGGGAAGAAATTTTCTGCGTACTGGTGAAAAGAGGCCGAAATGACACGGTTGGTTTGGTAGAAAGCTTGCTCTACACCATCGCCGTGGTGTACGTCGATGTCCAAATACAGAACCCTTTTATGTGTCCTGTGCAATTTACAAATTGAATTATAAAAGCTTAATAATTTCACAAAAACCATAACAGTCATACTTGAGGAGTTCTTGTATCCCAAGTACACAGTCGTTGAAGAAGTAAAAGCCGGATGCCTCAGACTTCTTGGCGTGGTGGAGTCCGCCACTCCAATTAATTACAATATCGGCTTTCTGCTGATTCAACAGCCGTGCACCGCCTGCATTGTAATATAACATCACGATTTGATATTAATACTGGAAATTCATAGCGCCATTGTGATAGACATCATTTATAACATCAAATATTATGACTATCACCATAATTATTATAACTAACCTTAACGGGCCTACTCTTATCATCTTGAATTTTCTCTGAATATGACTGAGAGAATAATCCAGGTAGATTGGCAGCAGCTTGGCAGAGAGAACATTGATAAAAAATGTCTTTACTATTTATATCATTCCTTGATTCTTCAGAAAAACCAAGGCATTTGAGATGATACCACAGTTCACAAGAAGAGCAAGTAACCCAGCCAAAATCTTCATCTGCAAGATAAATATATTAAATTATGCCAATCTAAAATGATTGAGTGAATAATCCAGGTATATTGGCAGCAGCTTGGCAGACACAGCATTGGAAAAAAATGTCTTTAATTTTAATATCTTTTCTGGATCCTTCCGAAAATCTGAGACATTTTAGATGAAGTATCAAGAAGATAGCTTCCAGGTCAAATCTCCCTGGCCGTGTATTTTGCCACAATTGTTGAGTTTGTTTTCATGCAGTTTTCTGTGTTTCATGCGTCATGGCCGATTTAATGGTATCAGGAATAACAACTTCATTTTCTTGTTAAAATGAGTCTTTGTGTAATGAATGAGCATTTAACTCATTGTCACTTTCTTTCATTGCAGTACCAATACCAGCCAGCCTCAACCGGCTAATTTATCTTGACTCTAGAATGCCACACTCATTATAATTATAATCAAAATCATAATTATAAGCTAGCTGTTCAAATTTTTGAGGTATAGGTCATTGTCATCTAAATTTTCTCTGTTTACCTGCCTGTCTAAGCCTGTCTGGGATCATCGTTTGATCCTTTGAACTTTCCCTCCTCCTTTCTCCAGGCGTGTCACTGTGAACTGTAGCATGCGAAACCGGATCCTTTCAATCTTCCACGTTCTCTGACCTATGACCATGCCCTAATTCCTGAACAGGTCTCTCCGCATGTCGCCTGTGACTTTTCGTAATAAAAATACGTAAATTTATAATACTATTCCTTGCTGTAAAATAAATCCTTTATATTATAATCTTGAGTAAAAACAAAAATGTTTGGTAAATCTGAAATCAGCCTCTTCTCATCTTTGAGAACCAAGTTGTTCATAACATTAAGGGCCGAAGCTGCGCTTGCAAAATTGATATCCTAAGCTATTGCCACTTTCACGACGATTACTTTGCCGAAGCCATTGAACAGGTAAAACAAGCTAGAGTCACTTAACTTATCAGCAAAGTTTTTAACAAAAGCTGCCACACTGCTCGTCAGGGTCATAGACTTTTGATTTTGCTTCAAAAGGATTATTGTTTTGGTCTAAGCATTGGCTATCAATCACTTTGGTTTGATGACATCTGGAATGAAGGCCAATTTGATTGGATTCGTTGTTGTTTTGGAGTCGTTGAAGTTAATTGCAGCCGAAAAAATTAAAACAAACTAAGGATATCCTTTTTGGCACCACATGAGTATCTTATCGTTGGTCTCTTATAAAGAATTGAGGCAGCTTTCATTTTCTTGTGGTATAAAGTGCTAAGTGTATGAGAATGAACCACAGAAGAATAGAAATCCTCTTCATGCTTCAGCTTATGAAAATAATTAATATATAATATATATTTTATCTTTATAGAATGTTAGGGCAGAAAATACGGCTGTATGCCTACCATAAAAATCACAATCTTTTTTCTAAATTATTGATGATCATTGATACCAAAATGTACTTGATTAGCTGCAGATATATATTGTATCGGAGCATCATCATTGCACCAATAAATAGAATTAACGTTTTTGGCAAAAACCGGTTTTGTTGATGTCTTCTGGAATCAATTTCTCAATGTTCGTATTGCTGATGACTTTAATAGCGTCAGAGATTCGGTCAGTAGCACGAAGATTCACCATTTATTGACCTTGTTCACGATGTTGCTGCTTTATCTACCTTTCCAAGCAAAATATCAATATGTTCTTTTTTCAGTTCACCAATTCTCAAGTCATTTAGGAGGTCTATATCCTCGGGTATCACCCAGAAATCACACAACATGTCCTTCTTGAATTCGTTCTTAATTACGCCATCACACGAAAGTTTAACAAATTAGTCTCTTGCCCGTGCATTTATAAAGTTGACTATTTTAACAGATTGGTCTAAAACTGTTTTAAGGGAGACAGGCATAGCTTTGCAAGCCAAGGCTTCACGGTGGATACTGCAATGTGTGAACTTAGCTCCCGGTGCAACTTGTTTGATTTGAGTAACTACACCATGTTTTCCCGTCATAGCAGCCGCCCCATCAGAGCATTTCCCAATGCAGTTTTCCCAATTTAGTCCATTGGCTACAACAAATTCATTAACTTTTTTAAATATTTTATTAGCAGTGGTTCGGCCAGACAAAGACTCTCAGAACAGAAATTTTTACTCTACAGACTGTTGATATTCATATCTGTTATAACCTCGGTTATATTATCATAAAAATACAAACAATGAACTCACAGACGTTTATTATCCAGATACGAGACACGATATATAATTAAATAGACAATTATTTAATTAGTATGTCACAACAATATCTGACATACATCATCAATTGAGCAAAGTCGGTAACATCGGTATTCTCATCTAACTGAATCACAAAAAATCTGCTTTTAGAAGCTAAATCTTGAAGCGTCATGTGACAGTGTTATCTGACAATGGGGCCACATGAAGCTTTTTTTGCAGCTTGTGGTCCCAGCAGACAAGCCACAATATTATATAGCAGCAGGTAATATTAAATTCTCACCAATCAAGTGCGGTTTACCTGTTTGTGCAATTCGTAAACTGACCGAATAAGATGCTTCTAATGCTTGTGAGCTAACTGCAGTAAACGACTTTAAACTGTTCTTAGTTTGTTGCATTTCTATCTTTTTTCGTTTAAAAAATTCAATTGGCTTATCTTTAAGCAGAAGATGTTTAGTATTGAAATGGCACCGAAGCAGAGAAGGTTTCATTGAATGATTTGATAATAATTTTAAAATAAATTTTTAATTATTTCAAATGCATTTTAAATTTTAAAAAAATCAGAGAGCTGAGCAGAAATTTAAAATGTTAAATTTCAAGTTATACAATTTAGAAATAATTTATATTTATTTTTTCGCCTACTACTTAGCGACATCTGGCGTACCACCGGTTGAAAACCGCTGGTCTAGGTGATACCACAAGTCACAACTGAAACAGTTCACCCAACTTTGCCTTGCAAATAGATCAAGATAAATATATCAAATTAATTATATTGGGAGAGACTGCTGAAACCTCCGGCAACCGAGAGAAGAGTTTTTGCGAGGAACGAGAGGTTCAGTATTTTCTGGCTCTTCCCCGCAAACCCGTCTGAGTAGGTGTAAAAAGGGGAGTTGACAATCTTCCCCCACTCCTGAGCAAAAATCTCCCACTCACTCTTGAGTGCACTGAACACTGAGTGGTTCTGCACTGTATAAGAGAGGAGGGGGTCCAGTTCATGTTGGGTCGGATTGCGCCCCTCATGAGTCGCCTTAAATGCATCCACAATGATCGCCTTAAATGCATTGGTTTTGAGTAGGGTTACTCGACCAGTCTTCACCGCCGACCAACAAAAGTTTGGGTAGGTCCGAATGGCGCTAGCGATCATTGAGAATGAGGCCACTCCCGCCTGTTGCGCCTGAGTTACGATAATCCTCAGGCGAGCCACAGAGGATGAGGACAGACAAGCATGGAGCCGTTGAAAGAATTCCTGCGCATTGACCTGTCCTCCATCTCCAGCCGTGGCGGTCAAACGCATCCCGTGGGAGGCGTGAAGTGTCCAGATCTTATGGATCGTATCAACAATCTCTATGTCAGGGTCGTTCACGTCAGCGCTTATCATCTCACGTCTCTTGTTTAAATATGCAGTGGTGCAGGTCCCTCTCTTGCATACAGATATGACGAAAACTTGAGAGAAGGGAGGCATACTGAGTGTTAGACGCGGCACGCTTAGCTGGGCTCTTACGGATTGCATGTGCAATAGCACATTCAACCACACGATTATAATGTAACAAAGTAATGTAATGTCTATCGCTCTTGCGACAGTCGCTATTACCGGAGAAATTCGATAATTTAACTACCAACAAAGTTAACCACCTCTTGTTGATGACTAGTTGTTATTTTATTATCGAACACAGTCCAAAACTATCGAACACTACTAGTTAAACAAAACGACAGAGAATAACAAGTTCAAGTTCTATCAAAAACATGGCGCTCCACTACAAAGAAGTCCGAACAGCCTTATATATATAAGCCTCCAGGCTAGCTTGCAAATATGCAAATCTCCAGGCTATGGGCTAAAACATTCAAACAACCGCGCAATGACATTCGCAATTCAAACACACAACGTTGCGCAATATACCTTGCACCATCTACGCCGGAAATTCCAATGCATATAGGGCCAGGCACGCACACTGCGTTTACGCGGGCGTGACACCAATCCTGAACAGCCTAAACACAAAATGGTGATTATTTACTAGTAGGACTGCAAACTTTAGCGGAGCAGGCCCCATCATGTCCTGCAGGTTCCACCCCAAATTAATGCCCTGGGGGCACCCAAGCTAGTCTGATCGGCGTCTTACTGAATTGCTCATAATTTTTTACAACGGCTAAAAGGGAAAATATCAGTGAAACGTATTAGTCATAGATGACGTCTTTTTCTTCTTCACTCAGACGGTCGAGCAGGACATGGAGATGAACGAGACATAACTGAGGCACACCGGCAAAACTTGCATTTATATAGGGTGTCGTCTCTCTGTAATGCATTGTAAAAGTTGTGGCTGGTTCCCTTGTTTTCTTGTGCACCATTGAAAACAACTGATGGTAAATTAAAAGAAGATTATTAAGGCATCAATCTACCCATGAAAAGTACTCAAAAGCAGGAAATCCCCACGTAAGAACATCCATTAATTAGACATACTTCAATAATTAAACAACAACAGCAGCAACAACAAGAATAATACATTGCATGTACTAAATTAACTAAATAAGATAAGCTACAGAGCTTATTAGTAACATAATGGAAAGGTACTATTTATACGTAATTCATCCCCAGGCAGATAAACAAATATCTATATACTAGTATCATTATCATTACCGCGTCTGCTATGATAGTGATGGCGAAATAGATGACTACCACCCGCATCTTCTCCTCTCCCCCCTCCCTCATTCCACAGGACATGTCTGAAATCAATCTAATAACTGGTGTATCTGATTGTGTTTCTTTGCTTGCCCGCTTCTATCTTTAAGTCTGTTCCACTCTGTCTGCCCTGGTGGCGCCAATTTAAGAAACAGGAGACAAATAAAAAACGAATTATATTTTAAATACAATACATGACTGAAATGATTTCTTCATAGTTTTAGAATGAATATTGCACCATTTTAGATTTGTTGCAGCATTTGGACTGCAGTTTCATGCAAAATGAATCATTTTGTAACGCTATTCCATAGTTCAATCAGAAAAACAAACTCTTTAATTTAATCGCTTTCTGGATGCCCACAGACCTGAAGCCCTTGTTTTCAGATGGCAAAATCATCCCAAGAGGCGGCATTTCATCAAGCACAGAACGAGAAGTTATTAATGAAATTGTCGATCCAGATCATAAATTAATAAAAATGGCCATAGTGCTGCTAATTCTGATATACTTACTTACTATTTTGTAGCTGATTTCTCAATATCTATTCAGTAGTACTTTCTACATATCGATATCAACTTTTTCGAGCTTCGGTATTTTCGCCCCAAACTTGCAGTGTTGGCAATCGTATATAGCTTCTTTTGATCTGACGGGAATGGAGACGCTTTTCATGTGGAACATTCGCTGACATATTCTGCAGTTAATGCACTTCGGTTCTTTCTCTTAAAAATTAAAAAAATGTATATATAAAATAAATATTTGTTAAGTTTCATTGTATGGATCCATGAATATTATTTACCTTTTGGCAGATAACAATTGGAAAGAGAGCAGCACCCCTCCTCTTGTAGATGTTTGACGCTGTAATAATGGCTATCGATAAAGGCCAACATTAACGCAGTAACATCCGACTCATAGACATATTCATTGACCTCTAAAACAATTAATGAAAACTTGATTAAATTAACCTTATTATTTTATTCTTAATTAAAAATCAAAACAAAAACTAACTAAGTTGATTTTCCTCCAGTGAATATAAGAGCATATCTATCTATGGTCTGTCGTCTTAAGTTCTTAGTTCTGTACTGAAAGCCATGTTAAACGTTAGGCGCTTCCGATATACCTATTCTATATATATGGCCCAATCATAGTCAAATGTTGTTGTTCCGCTAGTTATACTGGAATAAAGTATGAAGTTTGCGGGTTGCTGAAATAAAAAACGAAAAAAGTTATGCTTTCCTAAAAACTTTCGCGACCCACTTGCCAGAGCTTTGCGACCCTGGTTTTGTCGGTAATTTTGGGTGGGGCACTGAATCAAAAGCTTTTTTTGAAGTCGAAGTATATAATGTCAGCACCCTGGTGGTCCTGCTTTGAGATTGCCCAGTCATTGGTACACTCAATCAGATTTGAACATGTTGACCGGGAGACATGAGGTTGTTTGTCTGAAGGTAATTAAGGATGTCTTTATTGATTATCTGTTCCATTGCACGACAACAAGAAGATGTTAGTGATATTGGCCTGGAATTCCCTGGATTGGATATGGAACCTTTTTTGTGGATTGGAGCGATATAAGCCGATCTCTAATCAATGGGTATTACATGTGTATTAAAAAGAGAAGTTGAAAATATGGCAGAGTGGTAAGGAAAGTCCAGCAGCACAATTTCTAAGGAGACTATTTGAAATACCATCAGGTCCAGATGATGAAGAAGGTTTGAGATTTCGAAATGTCTGATAAATAAGATCAGGAGTAAAAATGATTTTTTCAAGTTTGTTGTTGGTTCGAGCGGGCAAGATACGATTTGAGCCATCATCGACTGTAAATACACTGCAAAAATAATTGCTGAAAATATTAGCTATCTCAGTTGGATCAGAGGTGTTCCATCCTGACTTTTGATCTCCTGTATTGGATTATGTGTCGTTAACTTTCTGTTGACAAATCGATAAAAACGACCAGTAACCCCAGCTGAGACAAGTAAACTTTCCTGTGATTTATGGTAGTCTTTTATACTCCTCCTGAGGTCTCTTGAAAATTGCCTGTAGATATTTTTGCTTTCGATCCTCTCATTTGAACGCCATTTGTTTAAGGCCTGCAGCTTGAGTTTCTGAGCCTGAACAATGAGTGTAGGGTATGATGACTTTTTTACTTTTGTTGTTTTGATAGGTCGGTCTTGTCCTGGGAGCAACACTCTGGATAGCATTGGTAACAATGTTGAGAAAATGTTTCCCGAAGTCATCAACCGAGAAGCAATATTGAAACACGTCATTCCATCTGATTTCACAAAAATAGTTATTTAGGTTTCTATAGGAGGATTGCTGAGGATCAATATCCAGTTTTTCCAATGTTTCAGGTCGCAACCTCTCTATATTCTGAGGCGTATTCTTATCGGGAATCAAACAATCAGTTATTAAAGAAGGCAGAACATTTCAGGGTTGTATGGGCTTATTATACTTGCCGTCTTAAAAGCGTTCACGATGTTGGAAGGAGTTGCTTAGGGCCAAACATGTTTAAAATTTCAAGGTATCTCATGTATGGACATAGATTCCTGGACTGTCATGCAACTAGTTTTTTGTGCCTTGGCACATTACGTTTTAAATGGTCCATTACCACCCGCATCAAGTAGTTGCATATTATGAACACAATGAGGCGGGAAGTATAACATTACAATCGAGTTGGGCTTTGCTTTTTCAACCGCCGTAGTTGAGTTCGTGTTTGATGAATATAATATAAACATTGGTGGTATGGTTTTCCCTGCTGTGCTTGCTTTTAATTCGACTGTAACTAAGGGTCCTCACTCTGCAGGTAGAGCAGCCTAATTACCACATTTAATAATGGCAGAGATGGAAAACATTCTTTATTTAACATGACCTCTAAAACTCAGACTTTCTGCTCCAAGTACTTTTACTTTGATATTAAAAAAACTACATTGAAATGAAATGAAATGAGTTTATTTGTATAGCGCCAGATAAAGTCAGAGGCGCTTACAACAACCACAAAAAATTTAAAACAACAACAATCAACAAACTTGTCCATCAGCTTGGTGCCATCAGCTACCTCAGCAAGATTGAGATTCATATTAGTGGTATGTGGGAGGATGCCATCGGCTACCTCAGCTTGATTGAGAATATCAACCATTCCGTCGATGCCGCAACCTGACTTCTTACTTGCATAATCCAACAATGTTATGGGCAGGTAGCAGATTAAAGCTTGGATGAGGAGGAGACACGGAACCGACTTATAGTACTTCATTAAACTTTTCCTAGATTCTTCCTCCTTTAGAATATTGTAGTCAAGGTATTACAAAAACTTACTGAGTAATTTGTTCTTCCTATATACAGCTTAAAACACCTGGGCCCGTATTCATGACGAGGGCTTAAGAGTTATGCTGTCTCTTACAACGACGCAACTCACTCAGCTTGATTGAGAATATCAACCATTCCGTCGATGCCGCAACCTGACTTCTTACTTGCATAATCCAACAATGTTATGGGCAGGTAGCAGATTAAAGCTTGGATGAGGAGGAGACACGGAACCGACTTATAGTACTTCATTAAACTTTTCCTAGATTCTTCCTCCTTTAGAATATTGTAGTCAAGGTATTACAAAAACTTACTGAGTAATTTGTTCTTCCTATATACAGCTTAAAACACCTGGGCCCGTATTCATGACGAGGGCTTAAGAGTTATGCTGTCTCTTACAACGACGCAACTCACTCAGCTTGATTGAGAATATCAACCATTCCGTCGATGCCGCAACCTGGCCCGTATTCATGACGAGGGCTTAAGAGTTATGCTGTCTCTTACAACGACGCAACTCACTCAGCTTGATTGAGAATATCAACCATTCCGTCGATGCCGCAACCTGAGGCGCTTACAACAACCACAAAAAATTTAAAACAACAACAATCAACAAACTTGTCCATCAGCTTGGTGCCATCAGCTACCTCAGCAAGATTGAGATTCATATTAGTGGTATGTGGGAGGATGCCATCGGCTACCTCAGCTTGATTGAGAATATCAACCATTCCGTCGATGCCGCAACCTGACTTCTTACTTGCATAATCCAACAATGTTATGGGCAGGTAGCAGATTAAAGCTTGGATGAGGAGGAGACACGGAACCGACTTATAGTACTTCATTAAACTTTTCCTAGATTCTTCCTCCTTTAGAATATTGTTGTCAAGGTATTACAAAAACTTACTGAGTAATTTGTTCTTCCTATATACAGCTTAAAACACCTGGGCCCGTATTCATGACGAGGGCTTAAGAGTTATGCTGTCTCTTACAACGACGCAACTCACTCAGCTTGATTGAGAATATCAACCATTCCGTCGATGCCGCAACCTGAGGCGCTTACAACAACCACAAAAAATTTAAAACAACAACAATCAACAAACTTGTCCATCAGCTTGGTGCCATCAGCTACCTCAGCAAGATTGAGATTCATATTAGTGGTATGTGGGAGGATGCCATCGGCTACCTCAGCTTGATTGAGAATATCAACCATTCCGTCGATGCCGCAACCTGACTTCTTACTTGCATAATCCAACAATGTTATGGGCAGGTAGCAGATTAAAGCTTGGATGAGGAGGAGACACGGAACCGACTTATAGTACTTCATTAAACTTTTCCTAGATTCTTCCTCCTTTAGAATATTGTTGTCAAGGTATTACAAAAACTTACTGAGTAATTTGTTCTTCCTATATACAGCTTAAAACACCTGGGCCCGTATTCATGACGAGGGCTTAAGAGTTATGCTGTCTCTTACAACGACGCAACTCACTGAGGGGGGGGCGAAAAAAGCTAATTTGTGACAATCGACTAAAATAAACACTGATTTCCTGAATTTATATTTGAAACTGAAACTCAGCTTAGGTCGGCATACTCCCTGTTGTTTGGGGTGAATTCTGCAGGGTACCAGCACGCGATATTGTCACCGACGAACAGGTTGCTTGTGATAATGAAAGCAGACGTGATCAACAGACAAGTGGTTGTTCTGTCAACTAATTCGTCAAAAAACTCAGTATCTCTCCTTTTTCTGAATTCGGAAGCTTTCCATAAACACCAAAAATTTCTTCCATGGCGCTGAAAGTTTAGGAATACAACATGTGAATTAAAAACATACACTCTCACACACACAGAGAGAAATAATAACAAAAGCTAAAATGACACAAATGTGGACTGGCCTTCGATAGACATGCAAGGCAGCTAACAATTCAGAGTCACCGCCCCAAACTGCTATTTAATATTATAATTATTTTATATCAATCAATTCTATAAACAAAATCCCATGTTTTCAGCTGATAGATTTTTGTCGCTTTCGGCTATTGTTATGATTTCAAGTGACGTGGCTGAGCAATACATGACTTACACCAATTTTGAAAGTCTTCTTGATTGACCCATCACTAGTCTTTTGATTTTAATCGGACACAAACTAAGTGATACCATCTGTTACAATAGTAGCACTGATCCCAGTCAATATTGGAATCTTGCAAATAAAAAAAATAAAGATAAATATGTACATTGTATTGGAATATTGTATATTGGAATCTTGCAAATAAAAAAAATAAATATAAAGATAAATATGTACAAAGTTGTGAGTCCAGTTGGGTAATAGGAACTTGAATTGTTTGAGCTTTCGCGTCAAACCGGTTTATATATACACTGTACATAGCCAGTTAGCCGACGACGCTAGCTAGCTGCAGTTATGTTCACGAAACGAATATAGACGAGAACATTCAGAGAGCCATCTAGCCGACGACGCGTTGTTACGGTCATTCAGACTTTCAAACAACACTCTTTCCTTTGCCAGATTTTTTTGTACTGGCACGATCACTGGTTGAGAAGGGGATGACTCGCTAAATTGGCATGTATTCTATTATACATTAAGTTTATGGAGACAAATGAATTCCAGTAAATAATAAGTTTTCAGCTGACTAAACATTAAAAAATTTAGGATGCAACTTACCAACAGACCTAAACAGGCACTGCCCATCACCACGAACTCTCTCTGACCGGAGGTTCTTCTTCATCGTTTGGTGTTTTTTATATATTTCTTCTGCTTTGTGGTAATTGACCGAGGAGGGATTTGCAGGTGAAGATAGATACGAAAAAAATTATCAGCTAATATCATTGCATTTTGTGATATTGTTTATCCATATGATTTGTCAGATGTCCATCACTTCCTGTCATATGATGATTATACCTTCTTAGTGGTCTTTTGACATAGTTATTCGCACTTACTTCATTGGCAAATAGAACACAGGTGACGATATTTTCTGCCAGATATGTGTTGCAGACCTTGCTGTAAACTTTGGTGTCATCAGTCATCAAAATAACACCTAACAAAGCTCCACTTAGGGCATCTCTTATAACTTCTATGAAGACACCCATGCTTACCTCATCTACCCGGTTGCTTTAACAAAAAGCCACAGGATAACCTCCACCATGCTCGTCAATGGCCACATTTGTTGTTAGCTGAAAATCATAGTTATTCATGCTATGAGTAGAATCCATACAGACCTCTTTCATTGGGCCACACGACTGTCGAGCTCCAATCAATTTGGCATCACTGGCCAAAATGAGCATGAAATCATCAATTCTCACCCTTTACAAAACGAACTAAATTATAGGATCCTTGTTCGTTTTTAGTATGCTGAATCCAGAAGAATTTGGCGTCCAGTGTTCAGTCATCAGTTTTTTTCCAGGTCTCTCAGTTATTTTACACATTCTATATTTCTAATGTCACCAGAAAACACACAAGCAATATCATTACCAGCTGGAAGAGGATAATCTTTAAAATACATATTTAGTTATCGTTGTTAGTATAAGATAACATTGTTTTAATAGCAGTACAAGTAACCACCGAGATCATTTCAAAATGGCTTGAAACTCGCGAGTTACAACCGGCTTTTCTGAAATGGAGCAGCTTTGTTGGTCAATCTGCCAATGTAAAAAATGTTGTTAGGATATTGCATATCTTACAAGGTACCGGTGTTATTGGGAGGTTCTTCTTTGTGATCGTACGAGGCAGTACTAATTGGTGGTTCACAATCTGATGAACCCACTTGTCGTTGAACTTCGCGTTTGTTAGGAACCCGAACAATTCCTAATAATTAGACTTTAGGCTACAGGTGCGACGGCTCATAAAGGAAAGTCGTACAGACAGTTCACCGGTCTACACCGTGGCTTCTAGTGAACTCTACTGAGAGATGGTCGTTGTATATTTGAATAGTTTATGTTAAGAGAACTTGTTTTATGTTATATCTGGTTTTCCAATAAATAGTTGTAACAAATTAACTCGTAGTGACTTATTCGGTAGAAACGATATAACAGTGTTGTCTTATATTAAATTTTGATAATTATGAATCAGTGATTCCCACCCTGGTTGATAATTTGAATAAATTTTTTTTTATCAAAGGATCAGTTCTTTTAACATGTAAATTTATCCAAAAATCAACGTCACTAAGTCTGTCAATGAGCAGGTGTAGGTAGGTGTCGTACGGTAGGTGAAGGCCGATCTCTTATAACGCATGGAAGCAGATAAACTCCTCCCCATTCGCCAGCAGTGCTAATTTGTTCATAGCTTGTTTAAAGTCATCAGGGACTGAACGTGAGCTATCATTGGGAGGACGAGTCACATAAGGACTGAAAATATTTAATATTATTTTTATCGTTATAAAAATTTAATATATAAAATATGCCTGTGTGCATACCATGTAAGCCACTACTATATCACTCCTTATGCTCCTTTTCACATCCATAAATGTTGTAAGCAATTGACGCATAAAGACAGGACGCAAACAAATTGCAGTTTAGCTTGTTTGCTTGCTGGAGACGGATCTGACAGTTCTTTAAAAAATTTAATAATACAAAATGCAAAAATATTTATGGCTTGCGAAATTTAGATGTAATCGTAGAGTTTTATAAAAATTCAATGATAATTTACCTGAGACAAACAATATTTATATGTATATTGTTTATTCTTAAAAGCGGCCTGGTATTTTTTTCACAGAAGCAATGATATCATTCCCCAAACGTATCGCAAGAAACCATATCTTTATTGCCGTTATTCGAATAAATATTTTAAACCTGCAATACATCTGAAATCGGGATGTGCCGAACCCTATCACTCCCCAGTCGCGAAATTGGTACTGGTGTTATGAAAATTCTTCCATTTTGCAGAAAAACCTATTAGTAATATTTTTGATGTTTAAAGTTCTAGGACTTTCTTGATCGCTTGAAGCTGTCACCAGCTACAAAAGCAATATTAAATGGTCCACAATCAGATGAACATTCATGTTGTCTTATATTTAATTGAGTTGTAAATACCAATCTCATTCATCATGTTACTTATGGTGACCCATTGTTTTCCACCCTCAACAAATTGCTTCAAGAATATGGCTTGAAGTGAATCAATGACCTACCAGTATATTGCTGATCAAATGCGTGGTGAAACCATTTCTTGGAAATGTTGCACGAAGTCATATCCTCCGCTTTATCCGTATAGTTTTCATCGTAGGAAGCAGACATGTCAAAACATTGCTATAATCGCCCTTTTCAATGTCATATTCAGCTCCTGAATCACGTAGATTACTGTCATATTCACTCCCTGAACCAAGTTCTGTGCAATAGTCACTCATGATTTTGTCAACTGTCATATTCACTCCCTGAACCAAGTTCTGTGCAATAGTCACTCATGATTTTGTCAATTCCCACAGTATATGACGCAGCAAGCCAATGATTCTGATATTTTCTTCTGATGCGACCCACTTCTTCCGGAGTCCATTCTGATTTTAGAGATTTGCTTTGAGAGCGCTCGATGGTTTCATATAGCATCCTTGCAACAGTTATAAGATTCGCCAAAGGTTTTGATTTGCAGACCGGCAAAATTTGCACCTGTACAATATGTCATCACGTTGTAGGAATTTGTAGCAATTGATTGGGAGGTCAACACAGGTTAGGTGGTACCACAAGTCACAACTACTGCATTGCACCCATCTAAGTTCTTTTCTTTGCAAACAGATCAAGTTAAATATATGAAATTAATTATGCCAATCCAATCCTAAACAGCCTAAACACAAAGTGGTGAATATTTACCAGTAGGTCTGCAAACTTTTGCAGGTTTCACAACAAAGTAATGCCCTAGGGGCACCCAGGCTATTTTGATCGGTTTCTTAGATAAAAAAAATCGCTTAATAAAGCCGATACACACCATGTTAAAAAACTAATATGATCGCATGAGGCATGACTGTTTGGTACCACTGCATAATAATGGCTTGAGGGCACTCATGCAGTATTTGGGTTTTCGCTTGTTTGGCAGCTTACAATTCTTCTGCTTTTAATTGAAAATATGCCTCACTGATATGCATGCAGTATTTAGTTTAAATGTCAATATACTCAGACACAGTCACTCAAGCTAATTTAGCTTTCTATTAGAAATTGTTTCACTGAATAAAAAAGGAAAAAAAAGAAAGAAAAGCAGCCATCAGGTGTCAGTCAGTAAGCACTCCACTGATCACTCTCCAAATTATTGTTCCTGTCAAATAATTAAGATATGACTTACATATAATTGTTCTATTATCTATGACAATGATGTTGGTTTTGGCGATAAAAGTCCTATGATTGTTGATGGTACAAGCATTTTGACTTGCCACCTTTCCTCTTCGGCAGCACTTGCTTTGTGGTCCTCCATCAGTCAAGTAATTAAAAACTATTTTACAAGCTTATTTTATATTGATACTTAAAAGACCAACGCTGATAAATGAAACCTTATTTGAAGTTAAAATGACCACCTGGATAGGTGAAACCAAAACAAAGAAATTACTAAAAACGAGCTCGAATACTTCTGGAAGCACGGCTTTATTAAACAAATGCAATTCAGCAAAATTTATAATATTTGTTAATGTTTATTAAATCAGCGATTTGTCGTATTTGTCATTGTCCCAGGCTGAAGACATAAAATCTTTAATTTAATAATTTCCTAGTATTTTTTCTAAGAACAGAGGTAGATGTGATTTAATGTTCCATGAAATTAGAGTTTCAACAGATTTTAAACCAAGGCATTTCAAAGCTTATCGGATTCCAGAATTGTTAAAAAAGGTAAGGTTGCTCTGCTCCTCAGTCTCCCATCAATTCATTTGGAAAACCTTTTGTCGACGACGTTGCAATCCATACACGTAGTTGGAATGAGCACTTAAATCATTTGCATCATTTCTTCTTAATAATCAAACCTGTATTTTATACCGTCTCATGCAACGTCATAATCAGAAAATCTCTTTTTTTTGTCTTTTTGTTACCTGTGAAATTAAAATTTCGGTAGTAGTTTTCTTGTCGAGATAAAAACTATTAATAATAATAATGTTTATTTTCTACAGCATAGTGTCACCTGACGCTATGCGATGCCGGACCCCTATCGAGGTCTTCAGCTACTATTAAAGTAGCTTCGGCTATGGTAGAACCTTACTAAACAAAAACAAAATGAAAATTCAGTTCAATAAATTCACAAGTTTTAAATGAAAATCGTCCTTTCTGTAATATTCAATCAAAAAGGTGTCGAGCTTGTTTTTGATTAACTGAATTGGTGCAAGTTATTTTGTTCGGCAGTACGTTCCAAATTGCCAGGACTCTGTTGCTGAAGAAGTGTTCACGGGGTCGATAGTTTGTAATGGCTTCTCGTTTCAGACGATGATCATTATTTGCACGAATACCACCAGCTGGTCCATCTATCCTTGCTGAAGGAAACGGTTGATTTGGGTTAACCCAATTGACTTTGTTAAACCCCTTGACAATTTTAAAATATTGTATGAGGTCTCCTCTAGTCATTCTCTCAAACAAATAAGGAAGGCCGATTGCAGCCAGTCTCTCAGAATAAGGCAATGATCGAATTTGAGGAATTAATTTGGTTGCATTGCGTTGAACAGATTCGAGTGATATTATGTCTTCTATTCTGCAAGGTTTCCACACAGAAGCACAGTATTCAAGGTGAGGTCTTACATATGTGCTAAAGAGGATTTTCAATGTGTGAGTCGTCCAGTAAATGAACGTGCGCTTGAGTGTTGCAAGCGCCGCATAAGCTTTCGCCTTCAAGTTCTCTATTTGATTCGTCCAGCTTAGTTTGTTGTCAACGTAGATGCCCAGATCACGCTCAACCATGGTTTCGCTGAGGATGTGGGAATGTCCATCAGCATCGGTCATTGTAAACTTCTGGTGTATGTGGTGCGGATCCATCGCGTCCAAAGGAAAGTTTAAAAATTCGGTGTCCTCAATAAAGCCAGTGTCAAGAACGTTGCACTTACGTTTTTCAAAATACATGACTTTACATTTATCTTCGTTAAAGCACATGAGCCATTCGTGAGACCATTTTGTTAGCATATCAAGGTCCCTCTGTAGCAATGATCGGTCATTTGCGTTGCGGATGATAGCAATGAGTTTTGTGTCGTCGGCGAAAAGCTTGCAGAAATGATGAACCAGAAGTGGCATGTCGTTGATGAAAATGACAAAAAGTAGAGGCCCTAGCACAGAGCCCTGAGGCACACCGCTAAGGACTTTTTTCCAGCCTGAAGCATGCGTGCCCATAATCACTCTCTGATGTCTGTTCGAAAGGAATGCTTTTATCCAATTGTTAGTTTTGTCGTCGAATCCAAGTGCTTTAATTTTAGTGAGTAGATGTTCGTGACACACTTTGTCGAATGCCTTTGCAAAATCAAGAAGAACCATGATGACTTCGTGACGTTTGGACATTGCGTATGTTATGATATCAAGAGATTCTAAAAGATTTGTAGTGCAGGACTTGGAGAACACAAATCCATGTTGATTCGGACTGATGAGATTATTGTCTACTAGAAACTTAAGCATAGAGCTTCTGATTATCTTCTCCATCACCTTGCAGAGCACCGAAGTTAGGGAAACAGGACGATAGTTTACAGCTGTAACTTTTGACCCTTTTTTTTTAAAAATAGGAGATATGTTGGCGAGAGACCAGGAAACTGGAATTTCACCTTCGTCATATGACCTATTGAAGATAAGCGAGATAGGCAGTGAAAGTGATGAAGAGCATTCAGAGAGTATGAAAGGATGAATATTGTCAGTGCCCGCTGGCTTTTTCCTATCAAGTTATCTGAGAAGATTTCCAATTGCTGTTGAATCAAACACAGAAGAGTCTATTCCCTCAAACCATTTGTCTGAGCTTACTACCCGAGGAATAGACTCAATGGGTTTGTCCGAGCCAAAAGCTGAAAAGAACTGATCATTAAGAATTTCTACGATTTCATTTTTGTCAGTTGTAAGTGATCCGTCAGCTCGGCTTAGCGATCTTATTCTGTCTTTATTCCTCTTATGACTATTGATGTAGTTATATAGAGGCTTTAAACTAGACTTACAACTATCAGCAATTGACCTCTCATAGTTTATGATAGCCTTGAAGACTTGCTTTTTCACCAGACGACAAGCTTTGTTGAATTGATATTTGAGTAGTTTTTTTTTAGAGAGTGAGGCAGCTCTCCAGGCGACAAAAGCTTTGTATTTGGCTTTAATGGCAATTTCGACCCCCTTGTTGAACCACTTAGCATCAAATTTCTGAAGAAGAGTAGATTTTCGTTTTGGGATGAACTTATTGCATCCGAACTCGAAGTATTCCAGAAAAATATCATAACATTCGTTTGTTGTCTTTCCAGCCAGAAACAATCGCCAGTCAATGCTGCTAAAATATTTGTTGAGTTCCATATAGTTGCCTTTTTCAAATGCAGGTCTGAGAAGAACAGAACTAGGAGTGTTGGCTCCTAGGTAAAGTTCCCAGTAAAGAGAAGAGTGGAGATGCATCTTGTCAGATAGACTAATAGGTTCGTGGAGCTGAACATCAAAGATTGAAAGAGGATCGTTGACAAAAATAAGATCAAGTGTATTTTCGCCAAGCGTAGGTTCAGTAACGGCTTGTGTTAAGAAGTTGGTATTAATATTTTCAAGAAATTTCTTAGATGTTTCATCCGAATTTTTCAGAATTCCACCGTCGTTGTTCCAATAGATGTTAGGGTAGTTAAAATCACCAACAATCAGTAGGTTGTCGTATTTTCTTTCGTTGACTAGCTGGGTCGCACGCATTATTGAGCGATTGTTCTCATCATTTATGGATTCTGAGTAGTATTTTGACGTAGTTGGTGGCCTATAGATGCATCCGATTAGGAGTTTTACTTTTCCGATTGGTACTGTACACCATATTTGTTCACTTGTGTGTCCTATTAGAATCAAATCGTTTATTTCAGAAGCTTCGAAGTCGTTTCGTACGTAAATGGCAACTCCCCCGTGACTGTCTTTTTTGGTTCTCGATTTGACAAAGTGGCTGTAGTTTTGAATTTCGAGCGTGAGGTCTTTGTGGAACCAGGTTTCAGAGAAACATAGTAGTTCTGGATATACGAGAGCTTTCAATTTAAAATTCAGTTCATCCATTTTATTTAACAAAGAGGTAGCATTGGCATAGAAGCACCTTATAGAAAGTTCATTCTTACGAGCGTTAACTGTTTGATTTTGCTTCCCAGAGCCTGATTATGAAGTAATATGGTTGGGGTGATTTATGAAATATTTGGAAATGGTATTTTCGTTAGTGACTGATGCTGAGTTGACCAAATGAAGTGATTTGTTTGACAAGGAAGATGAAAGTATTGATGAATCCGATGTGTTGGAAGCGGCATATAAAGAATGCAAAGCTGAGTTACTGTGATGTTGGGGTGGCAAGTCGAGACTTTGGTTGAGAGTACTTTTAGGTAGGTTTAAGAAATACTTTTCTAACTGTGCCATCGTGAATGGCCCAGTAGAATTTCTTTCCATCTTCAATCCCGAAACGCCTCCCATTTTCGTCAGACTCGGCAAGACAATCGTTTCTCGAGTTTCTTTCTTTACGAAGGACTCTCTCTGCATCTCGTTGTGCCACTGTTTTGTCTTCGTTTACGTAAATCCCATTCATGTTGCTGTGTTGCCGTAGTTTTCGGGCGTTGGAGCAAGCTTTTTGTTTCGCTTCGGTGCTTTTGAGCTCGAGAATAATTAGCTCACTCTTCTCACTCGACGATGACACAGCACTATCTTTTCTCTTTAAATGCGCTTGTCTCTTAACATCTGCTCTTTTTATTTGTAAAACGTTTAAAATTTCATCAACCTTTGTTATGTCATCTCTATCAGCATCTTGATCAGTTCCACTCTTTGCAACTCCGTGGATAATCACATTGCGCTCAATTTGTTGTGAACGAGTCTTTTCTTTTCTGACCGCAGCAAGTACCGCAATTTCAACCGGCGATTGTTTTTCATTTGGATTAGCATTAGCAATGGCTGCATAGGAAAAGAATTGGTTGTCGGGTGACAAATTTAATTTCGATGCCTCGAGTTCCTGGATTCTGTTTTCTTTCTGGGTTAATGAGACCTTCAGTTCAGCCACAGTAGATTTGAGTAAACCAACTTCTGTTATAAGCGCCGCAAGCCAAGTGTCGATGTTTTCTAGCGTCACTGGCTGACCTGCGTACAGCTCAATTCTACTTTTGATATCGTTCGCAATTTTTGGTGGCATTTTCAAATGCAGTTAAAAAAATCAATTAAAGATAGAGTAACCACGAAATTAGTGATAAATACAGTGCTGAGCAGTAATAGGTTAATAACGTTCGGCGGCGAAGCTTACAAAAACGTTCGGTAAAGTGAAAATTATTGGTGCAAACGAGTGTGAAACTATTATTTAATTAATAAAAGTTATAAAACTAGAAATTATAATGTTATAAGATGTTCAAATAGAAAATCAAGGGCATGAGAAATAAACACGCCATGCTTGCTTACATAGATGGAGAAATTGTTTTTTTTTTCAGTTATTTCAGCCCGGTCATACCCGATTTCTTGGACACCGCACGTGAAATCACCCAGCTCACGAAAGGAGGTTAAGAACCAGAAGGTGCAATGGACGACGGTGCACGAAGAAGACCTCGAACGTCTGAAGAGCTGACTTGCCCAGTCGAGAATTCGGTCTGTCCGTAGATGGCAGTCTCGCACGGTTTGATGCTGCTGTCTGTTCCAGTGGATCCGAACATTTGCCAGTCGGAAACTCAATGCCACACAACAGAGATCGGACGAGAGGCGTAATTTGGGGATTTGCAGAAATTCAAGACATGGAACCTCCTATCCAAGATCATCATATTTTGTTCCTCGCAGAAGTTACGACCAAATCTTCCTCACCGAAGTTACCACCAAATCTTTCTCACAGAAGTTACGACCAAATCTTCCAAGCTCACCCGATGGGTCCTCGCCCTATTAGAATTTGATCTTAATTTTAAACATCGCACGGGCCGAACTAACATACCAGCAGACTGCACGTCGCGATTGTGACCCGTACTCATTTGTATATTGTCAGTTCAATCTGTGTATTATTCCTTTGTATTCTGATGAACTTTATCATCATCATTATAGCTTTTGTTCATAATGTGCTGTAATGCGTCATTGAGACCATTTATTGCCTTGATCTATTGATCATTTATTATTTTGAGAGGCAGATTGGTAACATTCTTCATTATGTTTTGTTTCATTGATTCAATATCTAAAAATTAATCTTTGATTTAAGCAACTATTACGAAGAAGAATTTATTAAGTAAAACGCATCTGTTAATTTTAATGAATTCTGTATTAAATGTTTGGAGTTAATTAACTGTGAACAGTGGAGATTTAAAATATTTTAAAAGATTTTTTCAAATTTGCTTATTTTTTTATGTTCTATCGGCAAACACAACTAAACAAAAAACCGGGTAGTCAATTTTATTAAAAATTTTCGAACATTTCAGACCTAGATGGAACAGCCCCATCTCAATACCTATATATATATATATATATATATATATATCAGCAGTACCCTCATAGACCTAATTGACCTTAACACGTACTGCAACATTTGAGGCAGTAACTCCCTGAGTTGATTCAATTGCAACCGTCTTTAATTCTCCTGAGGGTTCAAATCGTTGGACATCACCGCGAGTCTTGGATTATTTTTTGAAAGCTTTATCCTTCTGGTGGTCAGGTTCTCTTTAACTGCCTCGATTTCCTCCAACAACTAAGGCTCCTCTTCACTAGCTGTTTTGATCAAAGCATCTATATGCTTTGCCTCTTCTGATATTCACAACTCTTTAATTTGCTCTTCCTCATTACCACAACTGTTACCGTTCTCATCGTCACTCGCTTTAAAATCTTCCAGATTCTCCTGCAAAGCACCCACAATTTTCACCTATCCAAATTCATAAAACGCTCATCGTCCAGATACAGCCCCCCCTACAGTCCGCTCGCAAAAAGTTTCGGTGAACCCCCAAGCGAAACACCAATTTTCTTAACATGCAAGGAGTCGTCTAAAACCGAGCGGCAACACCGCCAGGTTTCTCCGAAACTCCTCCGACGAACACCAAAAAATCTGTCAGGGTCCAGCAACACTCAGATACAAAAATTTTCCAAAACATGCTTTTTTGTCTTCAACAATAGCTGAGTAGTCGTAGGTACTTTATCTAAAAAATGTTGGCACCCCTTCCAAAAGGCTTTTTAGTGGTTTCCCCAAATGGCGCTCGAGACACATGTTCCCCCTGCCCCCTTGCTACGCCTCTGAAAACAATGTCGGTAAAATGAAGATTTTGTGTGTGAAAATGTATGGCACTCCCCTGTTCTCAAAATTATGCATCCGCCACAGCTCGTCTCTCCCAGTTAAAAGTTTCTCTGGTTCTAAATTGACCGTGACTCCTTAAAAACAAAAATATAATTTAATCACTGAAATAAATTCATCCTTATTTAGTAATTTTTAGTAGAATTGATAACAAGTAGGCTATAGAGCACCAGTCCCATTATTTCTTTGACAATCTTGGAGTTGCTGGTTGAAATGTCCTTGGCAACGTCGAAATAATTAAGTATAAACAGTGACGTACTAAAATTTATAAACATTGTAATTATTATGGCAAAACCGTCTAAGTCGTAATAATCCTCCGTAATAGAAAGAATGTAAACAGACTGGCGCCAGTTCAATTTTACACACCTTTCCCTAGCCTCCTGTTTAATTAAGCCCTACAGAGACAGCGCAAATGAATGGCCCACGCGTGACCCTTCGAACACAAACAGTTTTTTCTAAATATTTTGCTCTTCGTTCATTAAGGAACGAAAATAAAAACGTTCTTGGTTTAAATTAAAACGTTTAGGTTTTTTGAAGATGGTCTATATATTTTAATACAGGGTTTGAGGTATGAAAATAAAAACATTTAAAGTAGTCATGGCTGCATTTCAGTTGGCGCTCTTTTGTCATTTGTGCTCGACTGATGATAATTCAGAGCAGGATGCTGACGCGGAAGAGCAGAAGAAGCAAGTACATAACGAGATCAAAGTCAATCCAGTTGGAAAAGAAAACGTCGCAATAGAACATCATACTCGTTGGTAATCTTTCACCTTATTTGAGAGGGGGAGATAAATTATTTTGCATATTAAGCAAGTAAACCATACAAAATCATTGAAAATAATTTATTAGAAATATAAAATAATCTTCTATGAGGACCTATTCTTCTTCGGGCCAGAAAAAACGCAATTTGGCATAAAGATAGTGCTCATAAGGGAATCCAATTTTAAGGAAGGTTTCAATCCCGTACCTCGGTCACATAAAGCTGAAACATTTATTATAGGTAGATATCTGTTTTTATCTTAAAGTGATGTTGAATCAGCTGAGTACTGAGTTGTTCAGAATTCATTGTGTTTTTTTTATGCAAGTTTGTGATATCTGCTGCAGCTGCAAACACAATAAACAAAACAATTTTTTTTCATAATATAGAAAACGATTTGTTAATAGACTTTTATAATTCAGCGTGTCTTTGCTGTAAAATTAGATTGAAGCAAGCTAAACAGCCCTTCGACGTTTACTCCACATTGTAAATTTTTTTATTATGGTTATAACAATTAGTCTATTTTTTACAAATTTTTATCTAGGTTACAATTTCTGTGTGTGTGTGTATGTGTGTTTGTGTGCGTGTGTGTCTTTCTCTGTACGCAAATCTTGGAAGTGAAATTGAACCAGCTTTTTACTAGCTAGGAAGCTGAAACTTTCAGCCTAGCTTTATATTGGATGTGTTGAAAAACTCATTTTTCCTTTACTTGTTTTACAATTAAGTATATCTTGTTCAATAAATGTGCCTGACTCCGATACTTCAGCGCTCCATAATGTGATTAGTTTAGTCTGTACTGCCCATACTGCTGGGGGACTCAACGACTGTTTGCTTTAACCTCGACCGGTAGACTGTCTACCGTAGACATCCTCTCAAAATAGCAATAAATATATTTTTTGTTGCAAAACCTCTTTTAAAAACATTGTATTATGGTATTTCAATACTGCATTTAATTGGCAAGTATTTTTAAACGAATTTTATGAAAAAAATGCAAAAAATAATAATTCATTTTCCTAAAAGTGAAAGATAATCATCATCTTCAACCTCTACCGAACGCCACTGCTACGCAAAAAGTTGAAGCAACCAAGTCGATAACCTCAAAACCTATAAGAACTACTTTCAAGAAACTAGAAACTACGTCCAAGATCAATAGACCAGATGTTGACACTGCCCAACAATCGATAGACTCTGTTGTGAAGGACCCCTCACACAACGCAGTGAGATCAGGAAATTATTGGAAGTACATGAGCATAGTTTTGCTGCTTTTGACGCTATTTTTTGGGTCAGTTTATTAAAAAAAGTAATTAATAATGATCATAACATAAAAAATCATTCTAATAATAATAAATAATCATTATTATTGTTTTTTTATTAGCATTATGGTTATTACTGTTGCACTGATATTCCAATTAATATCTATAACAGATTACCATATAAAATTAAAATTAAATCAACTGCAACGGTAACTGAAATTGCAAATTAACGTGTCAACATGGTCATTAGCTTTTACGTTTCCCATGTTTTATTCATGCTAGTTGTTTAGCTGTAACTGTGACTAATAATGATATTAACTGAAAATGAAATTGTAAAAAAACTGGAACTGGAATAGTGACATTGAAATTTTCCAAACTTTAACTGAAAACTGGAATATCATTGCACTATCGTTGTAATTGTTAGTAGTGTTACTGGAGTTGGGTTGTTGATCAACGATGGTTATAAAATATTTTTACACAAATAAAATATATTTTTACAGAAGTAAAATATATTTTTACATTAGCATAATATATTTTTACATTAGCATAATATATTTTTACATTAGCATAATATATTTTTACAGAAGTAAAATATATTTTTACATTAGCATAATATATTTTTATAGAAGTATAATATATTTTTACAGAAGTATAATATATTTTTACAGAAGTATAATATATTTTTACATTAGTATAATATATTTTTATAGAAGTATAATATATTTTTACATTAACATAATATATTTTTACATTAACATAATATATTTTTATAGAAGTATAATATATTTTTACATTAGTATAATATATTTTTACATTAACATAATATATTTTTACAGAAGTATAATATATTTTTACATTAGTATAATATATTTTTACAGAAGTATAACGGTCTACACGTGTTTCATCAAGAAAAACTTTTTCAATCCCAATCCCGATAGCGAAGTGAGTTTTTTAATGAAAAAAAAACTATTTTCAGTCACAGCCAATGAAGATCATAGCGTTTATTTATAAAAGCACTCAGTTAAAACTGTCATAACAAGAAATCATAGTTTAAAAACTAATATAAAAAAATGCGCCTTTAAGAAATGCTCTAACGGTGACGAAATTTCGATGCGAAATCGTTTTGCAGAAATATTACCGTGGAGTGGAGAATAGCAAACGAACGATGTTTATATATGCTATGACTTTAAACGTGTAGTGTTTCGTCGTCAAAGTTGATAAAAGCATATAAAAACGACATTAAATTAAGTTCACATTTCATCAACAGCTAGAAGAAATGAATGTACTGAATGAAGAAGGATGGTGGCGAGGCAACGAAACTGCCGATGAAGATACCGAATTTGTCAGTTTTTTGCCTCTCAAGTATATTTTTATTCCATCCGGATTTTTGGGCCGTTGGTTGGGTTGGGTTGGGTTGGGTTGGGTCGGGTTGGGTTGGGTCGGGTTGATGTATAATGGATTTATCATTTATCAGGAAAGTTGAGTTCTGCCTCCCACAGAATATTTGTTCGTGGAGATGCGTAACAAACAAGTAATACATGACTGGAGCTCGTTGTTCATCAATGGCGCATTATAAAAGCCACATAATTTTATACCAGTGTTACCAGCAATCTATTGTGGCTGAAGTAATTTATTAAGATTTAATAAATAGGCTATAATGATGCATAACTTTAAAAAAAAATTTATCAAGGACGATGAAGCTTATAGAAGCAAGAAAAAGAAGAATAGTAAACCAGACACATCGGTTGTTTAAAAAATATTCATACAATCATTTTTTTTATCTGATTATTCAAGTTAAATTTATAAAAAAAAAACTTGTTATGAAAGCAAAACGATTTTGTCCTTAATCTTAAGAGATATAAAATCCCAAGAGATTGCTGTAAGTACAAATTTAGAATTTTTCAAGCTGTTTGAATACAGTTCGTCAATTAATTAATTACACTGTAACATTTTTTTAAACTTAAACAAATATAAGTTATGCTGTTATGTTGAAATTGTTTTAGGAGTTTTCGCAAGAACGAAGATCCTCTTTGAAAAAAACGGAAGACGTTAGTGGGAATTTCGGCCGGTATACATAGATGATGCCTGTTTGGTATTTTATGCATAGTTTTATAATCTGCAAAACGTTTCAATGTGCTATCATAATCTTACAACTTCAAGAATACTACTAATGAAATTTTAATTTCATAGGTAAAAAAAGACAGAAAAAGAGATTCTCTGATTAAGACTTTACATGATACGGTATAAAATACAGAATAACGTTGTTCTGTTATATTTTTTTAAAGTTAAAAACGGCTTGGGGACAAATTTTAGCCGGGTTAGAGGAAATTACGTTTTTATAAATCAAACTAGCTGGGAATTAATATTGACACTGAATCCTTATGGATTTTTTTGCAGCATTATTCACTTTTTTACTGTGATTTTTTATAATATAAATAACTAGCGTTGTCTGGTTTTTAAGGCTCTATTACAAATTATTTTTTCAAAAATTAAAAAAAATATTGTTGTTGATAAATATATATAACCTCAAAAACATCTATATAATTATACTGAATTATATCAATAGCCTGATGTTTCCAGACTTCGGACGATAAGAAGCGCGACTCAAAGAAAAAATCATCACTGACTAACGTAAATGATTCAATTCATCTGTTTTTGTATAACAAGAACCTCTAATAAAATTCTAATTAACTTGAAAAATTTTGATTTTGTTAAATAGCTTGCAGAAGTTAAAAATGCTGCATCCATAACTTGTTTTTTTAGTTCAGTTCAACTTTGGCACTTTTGTTACCAGGGTTTTGTCTTGATTTAAATCCAACATGTTATACATGTTTGTTGAATTTTAAACAGAGTCTCGTAATCAAATTTAGCCATTTTTTCGACTAGCTAGAGGTATAAAAACTCTAGTTTAAGTATAAAATGGATGACAACGCATTATCTATAATAAAGTGCTATATAAATAGTTTTTCAAATTAGAAATTAAATTTATTACTTAAAGATGTCCTCAAAATTTTTTTTTCTTGATTGACTAACAAATTTAAATCTAATCAAACATGAAGAAAAGCAAAGAAGCAATAGAACTGGCAGAAATACATTCACTTACTAATCCTGTTAGTACAAATTAAGACTTTTATGTTGTATTATAACAGATATTATTATTATTATTATTCTCCAAACCATTGCTGTAATTATACCAAATAGTTTCAGACTACAGAAGATGAGAAGCGAGAATCACTGACTAACGTAAAAAACTTAGTATTATTACTCAAAAATGTCTTCAAAAATGTTTATCGATTGATTTTAACAAATTTAAATCTAACCAAACATGAAGAAAAGAAAAGAAATAATAGAACTGACAGAAATACATTCATCTACAAATCCTGTTAGTACAAATCAAGATTTTTAAGTTGTGTTATGCACTGTTTTGTAGTTCAATTCTAAGCTGTTTAATGAAAGTTTGTAAATTTACGCATTACACAAAAACAAAATTTTATCTTTATGAAAAAACCTTTACAAGGGTAATTTCATTACTGTGTTTATATAACAGATATAATTATCATTAATATTCTTCAAAACATTGATGTAATCGGATGTAATTATACCAAATAGTTTCAGACTACAGAAGATGAGAAGCGAGAATCACTGACTAACGTAAAAAACTTAGTATTATTACTTTAAAAATGACCTCAAATATGTTTTATTGATTGACTTTAATAAAATTAAATCTAACCAAACATGAAGAAAAGAAAAGAAACAATAGAACTGTCAGAAATACATTCACCTACAAATCCCGTTAGTACCAATTAAGACGTAGGTATATTGTGTTATTCACTCTTCTATTTGATGCTGTTTTATTGAAGTGTTTAAAATTTATGCATTACACCAAAACATATTTTTATCTTTATGAAAAAACTTTTAAAAAAGTAATTTTTTGCTGTGTTTTTATAACAGATACTTTTGTTATTATTATTTTCTCCGAAGCATTGATGTAATTATACCAAATAGTTTCAGACTTCGGAAGATGAGAAGCGAGAATCACTGACTAACGTAAAAGATTTAGTATTTACGTTTATATTAAATGAGAAAACTCAAATATAACTCTGCAAATACTAAGACGCATTATTAATTGAAATAAACGTGACACAGCGAAGGATGTCTGGTCCCCCGCAGGAGTCCAGTGAAAAGCGGGAGGAAACACTTGCAGAAAACCCTTCAGTCGAAGGACCATCGCAAACTCAAAATGAATCAACTAACAACCAACCAGCAAAGACGAAAAAGAACAGGAACCTTCACAATAGACGTCTCGCGAATCACAAACATGACACATTTTCTCAGCATAACGATGACCTGGAAAAGAAGAATCCAAGAAGTCGTGTCAGCACTACGCCGAAGAAAAAAGTACGTGACGCTTATCAAAAGTCTCGAAATAGTCCGCCGACAAGGAGGCCGAGACAATACAGGAATGACGAGTTACAGCCAGAAGAACCATCGTGTGATGATAGAAAGACAAAACATAGACTGCAGAACGGGCACAATTCTAACAATACCAAATACTATACACAAAATGAATTGCAAATTGAAAAAACAAAGCTTCTAAAATGAAAAAAGCATTGTATCTAATTTGCGATTATTTTCCTTTTATGATTTGTTAAATTGTCTTGCATGTATAAACAGTTTAATTATATTTTTTAATTTGTTATCATTGTGTTTTTGCTTTTTAAAGCTCATTTTTTACTTCACTTGATATGCGTACATATATTTTTTAATTTTAATTTAACTGTTAATCTGTTTATTTGTACGAAACTAAAATTAGAGCAGAAGTTGACGTTTTACAAATCATACAGCAGATAATGGCATGCTGCTTTTTATATAACAGTCTATAGTTCTTTATAGTATCAGATGTAGGATTCAAATAACAGTTTGTTGGAAATACCGTAGAACTTCCTGTCACGGATCACAATTTGATTGTTAAATTTTCCCTCCTCCTTTACCCAGGAAAGGAAGAAAAAGATACAAAACAAAGCAAGAAAGGATAATAAAGAAAGAATTATAGTGAGAGAAACATAAAAAAGGAAAGAAAGAGAGATGCGTTTTATTATTTTTTCTCTTTCACAACGCCTTTTCCAAGACAAGGCTTGCTCGAAGGCGAGAAAGGGTACTTGCAGAGGCAGCCATTTATAGGCGCCTAACCTTTTAGCAATGCCAGTGAACTCCTTGCTTAAGGGAGTTACGCTGGTGATGCCGGCGAGGTTCGAACTGCCGACCTAACGATCGACAGGCGAACGCTCTACCGCTATGCTACCAGCGACTCTACCAAAAAGGGACAAAGAAAGAAAAAGAGAGGGAGAGAGACAGAAATGGAGGGCAAGAGAACAAGTAAAAGAAAAACGAGTTTTTCAACACAAACTTTGATTTCAAATACACTCGATTTAGAAATACGAAAGATGCTCAAATTAAGTTTGTTTTCTTTTTTAATTGAATCATGTATTGTCATCCAATATAAAGCTATGCTGAAAGTTTCAGCTTCCTAGCTAGTCAAAAAGCTGGTTAAATTTTACAAGATTTCCGTACAGAGAAAACCGCATACATACACATACACACATGCACAAACACCCACACACACACACACAAACAGAGATTGTAACCTAAATTAAAACCTGTAAAAAGAGGTACATCATAGTTTCAGCTTTAATAGAGCGGTATCTGTTATTAATGCCTGCCATAATGTTATTTTTCTTTACTACATTAGGTTTAATCTTAATTTGAACAACATTATTGTTAAAAATAAAATAATTCACCATATGATATGAAGTTATTAAATATGAAAAATAAAAGAATAATCCAGTTTTAAAATTTTAAATGCTTTTATTTAACTTCACTATTTATATATATATATAGATTAATTAATTAAGTAATTAATATATATATATATATATATATATATATATATATATATATATGTATATATATATATATATATATATATATAAGATTGATTATAATCAGATTATGAATGTATTTAGAACATAATTTTTGGGTTGGTGCATTGATCAAAATATTACTATTTTAAAATTTCTGTATATTATATATATATATATATATAAATATATATATATATATATATATATATATATATATATATATATATATATATATATATATATATATATATATATATATATATATATATATATATATATATACATATATATTTATATATATATATATATATTATATACACATATTTATATTTATATTGATATAGTGTTTCCGTTTTCAATCTCTTATATTTACTTGATCACATAACTATCCCTTACTTTTGCCAATTACTCCCAAGTTTAAATAAAAGAAGAAAAAACATAAGTAATTATTATTTTTAATTAAAAAATTAATTTTTTTTTTTCAAAATTTTATTAACTTCAATAAAAGGTATTGTCATGAGGAGTGAGCCTATATTTCAAATTTCAGTTCGATTGGATGACGGAAAGCCTGAATTTCATTTTCAAGGTTTGCAAACATTCAAGAAATCAAGCAAGACCGGCGGTGAAGTTAAGATAAGAAATTTAAAAAGTTAATATAAGGAATTTAAAATGGTTCAAACCTGATAAGCAAACTCATCAACCCACATTGCTTTTTATTTATATATTGATTTCCATTTATGGTTTTTAAATTTGTATAATTTTTACAGACAGCATTAAATGAAAAATCGTCAAATCCTAAAATATTAGGGAGTTTGTTTAAATAAAACTCGTTTTTAACTTTTACGGTCTTCTTTAAAAGGGTTAAAAAACAAACCAAAAATTTGGCTATATATATATATATATATATATATATATATATTATATATATATGTATATGTATATATATACATATATATATATAATATATATATATATTATATATATATGTATATGTATATATATACATATATATACATATATATATAATATATATATATACTAATATATATACATATATATATATATATATAATGTATATGTATATATATATATATGTATATATATACATATATATATATATACATATATATATATAATATATATATATACATACATATATATATATATACATACATACACACACACATATATATATATATATATATATATTTTTTATATTATTGGAAGTAGATATTTGACTGTTTTTGTATCTGCGTTTACAGAGGAACCAGTAATAATTATTCTTACCATACATAACAACTAAATTCATTTGCTGAATGAAAGAAAAAGATTTCAATTTCTGCAAATCATTTAGATCAAAATCTTTCGTTGAATAAGTTTTTGCTCAAAATCTGTTTCCGAGATGAACCACTCGTTTCGCGACGCCTGCTCAAACGGAAGCTTAAAAAACGAGGCCCAGGTAGGCTTTTCATTTAATGTGCCCATTCAGAGTGGAAACGCGTCTGCTGGAGAGTACAAGTTTTCTTTCAGGCAGTGGTGGCCTGTAGGGAATGCGAGTAGTGCTGTGCTAAATAACCAGAGCAATTTCTCATTTTCTATTCCGACGGTTTCTAGCCTTCCGTATCAGCAGGATGCAACAATCTCTCCCAATCCGTTCAATTTTTCCCAACAGAATACACCACAAATTTCAATCAATGAAACGCTTCAAAGGATGACATATAATTGGGATAAACGTTATCTTAATCTATCGGAAAACGAAATTTTTGCAGCACAGTCTCCTTTTACAAGTATCCACGAATCACAAGGATTTACAAACTATCCACAACCAAGTTCATTTCACCTAAAAGCCGAAAGTCAATCAAACGGTTTATATTTTAAAAACGAATCAGTGCCAGCTCTGAATGCAGGATACCAGGCTGAGCAAGAAAACCATTCAACGCATCTTGCAGGGCTTGATCCGAAAAACGATTACAGCTTTTCTAACGCGAAGGGCACACCTGAAAATCATGGCTTGTACCCTCCCAAAGGAAGAAACGGTCAGATCCAATTGTGGCAGTTCTTACTGGACACGCTGCTCGACCGCACACAAACTCACGTAATGAGATGGGTCAGCGACGATGGAACTTTCGAGTTCGTGAACCCAGAGTTGGCTGCTTATCTATGGGGTAAAATTAAAAAAAAAGATGAAATGAATTTTCAAAAGCTTGCCCGCTCCGTGCGCAACTACTACAGGGAGAACATAATAGAGAAATGTGTCGGCAAAAAGCACCAGTATCGCTTCTGCTGCGACATGACAAATCTAGTGGGAGTGCCGATGCAGGAACTCCTGGAGATCTCCAAGGTTCAGGACGCCCGTTACGAGGCTATCAAGATCATGCTGGCCCAACCGGATTGCATTAGGAGGGGACAGTTGAGTTTGACAATGTAGATTTGTTTGTTTTAAATTTGTATTTAACATTAAATTTTATAATAAATAAATTTGAAAATAGTTTAGTTGAAAAATAAAATTATTTAAGTAGTTTCCCGTTTCTGGAACTAACCAATAGTAAAATATACTTTCTTTTTCTTTCTCTCTTTTTCTATTTTTTCATGTGCCTATGATTCCGGCCTGCCTGTCTGAGTTTATATATTATATATATATATATATATATATATATATATATATATATATACATAAAACACCAACGCATTAGCAAATTTTTTCCAAACTTGACACAAACCATCTCATACACACTTTCTGTAGATTGAGAAAAAATGTTTTAACACTCAGTCTGATAAGCGCCTTTTATCGACGTAACCAATTGTTTGTAAACATAACCATGTCAATAAACAAAACCATTTCTTGACTTTTAAGAAATCTTTTAACCACCGGCATGTATAACTTATACAATTTTTTTATATGAAGAGTTTGGTAAACGCTAAGAAAGTTCACAGCTCACCATAATCTTAAATAAATCGGAAACTCGCTCGGCTTTATTTCGGCATGGAGGTATTGATATATCCGATGAAGTGAATCATTAGAGAATGGAGTTAAAAGTATGATACGCCGGGCTTTCATATACGGCTGGTTTCTTCCGCTTTTGTTGTTGGCCGACTTGCCCGACGATGTCGATATCGACGTTGATCTTCAAGACAAGGAGAAGCGCAAGAAGAAATCATCGAGCAGCATATCGGAGAGCAAAATCTGGTCCTTTACCGGAATCGTGCTTCCAATTTTAGCTGTCATTATTATGTTAGTAAAATTTCGTCGTAGTTCAACTATTGCTTTTTTTATCTATATTTCTCTTCAAACAGTCAAACCGCTCTTGTCTATCATTTTTGGGCCGTTCAAATTTTAACCGGAGGCAGCCGTTTTTATCAGGCACCTGCTCGTGCATCATTACTGGTGCTGGTGCTAGTAGGATTCGAACTGCCGACTTTCAGGTCTACAGACGAACGCTTTACCGCTATAACACCGGCCGCGGCTCGTGGTAACGATGACTACAATTTTTATGGGTAATTTTTTTTCCAGCGGAATTATAATATATATTCTCTGGAGACATAGCGAAGAGAATAAAAAAGAAGAAAATGAAGAGATGGTAAGATTTTGATGAATTAAAAAAGCAATTTTTTTAGATCAATACGGAGTTTTAAAACAATCCTATGAATCTGTTGTTACTGCTGCTTCTTTAAACATGTTTAATTTTTGTTTTTCTTCAATTTATTCATGGTAATATTGATATAATTAACTTTATCTTAATTAAATATCTCGTTAATTATAGGTTATTTTAACTTTGCTTACGTTTGCAATCAGAAAAAATTTTGCCGCCGTTGTGCAACCTCTGTCAAGCAAGCAGCACTGGAGGCAGCTACACCTTTCTCCACAGTACCGACTCAAACTCAGAGAGCTTCCTTTTCTTTGACCACTCCTCCCTCATTTACCCCTAGGACGCTTCCTCCTTTTCAAAACTCGACTCAGCCAGTGCCCTATTCTGATGTGACAGCCAACAAATCAATATTTTTCAATCCACAAGCGGCAGCGACAATGGCTACAGGTGAAACGGCAGCGACACCATCCAGGCCATTTTCGGCGGCCGAACCAATGACACCATTTGTTCTACCGTTTTCAAAAGACATTCAATCATTTTGGACACCCGCACCACAAGCAGCAGCACCGGCACAGTCCTTTGGCTCAAATAACCAAGGAACCTTTTCAATGGTTGAACCTCAACAGCCTTTTCCGTTACAAAATAGTACTCAGCCTAGTCAACAAATGAGAAATAGCTACAACTCTTTTGGGCAAGTAAAAAGACAGTCATTCTCAACACCATATTCACGAGAAGCTAGACCAGACCTATCTACCACTATTGTAACTCCCATATATGGAAAATCAGGTAACTCTTCAGGCCTAACCAATACAGGAAGATCGTTCCAAATGCCGTCGTCCGATCAAACCTTTCAGCCTGCGATACCTTTTACAATCGATGCTTCGAGTCCGTTTCAGCTAAATAGATATCCACCAGCAGAAGGTCAATTAAACTTGTCCACAACCAGAATGCCTGATCTTGGACAGTCTTTAGAGTTTTCTCAGCCTTTCGTAAACGAGGCCAGCAGGCGTTCGTCATGGTCTCGTACATCTGAGCCTCAATCCAGGTGGAGAAATGAATCAAAGCAGATTTTATTTACACCGTGTCCTTCGTGCAAAAGCTGTAGTTCTCCACAGTTGGCCGAGCGATTTCTGGAATTATCTCAAACTCAAGCTGATCCAGACTTGAACATCTCAACGCCGACAACGCCTCAGGCAATGACCGAAAGTGCAGCTCCACAGCCGTGGAATACTTTTTCGATATTTCCAAAAGATAGTACCTTGTTTCGTAATTCGGCGGCAAATAACAATGCATTTAAAGCATCAGCGTCAGACGACAACACCACCGACTGGGTATGTCCGTCTCCGGCACCACTCAATTCTCCAGAAAGCGACGAGACAATTTATCTCATGAACATTTTAGAAGACTGTGAAACGACTCATGAAAATGATTTCTTATTGAAAAAAATTGCTAGGAAGTTATTTTCCAGCTCCAAAAATAATAAAAAAAGACCCATCGAGATCGTTACTCAATCCGATTTGAAAAAACGTGTCATGGAAAAACCTTTTTTGGACAGGAACTACGGAACAGGGTGTGAACACAGTACCGACTCAGTGTTGAACAAATCCGCTAGTTCGTCCAAATCTAGCAGTCGCCGAGCTACACAATCGTCAAAAATTGCAACATTTTTCAACAAAGCCATGTTGGCAAATCTGGTTGCCAAAAACGATGCTCGATGTTGCGACATAAAAGATAAATCAGAAAAGAAATCAATAAATGCGAAAAGCAACGAATTGAAAACGTGTAGCCGCCGTAACCGAAACAATAGCAATATTGAAGCCAAAGAGAGTAGCTGTTATCTTTTCGACAGCAAGCCTGACAGTTACTCAACACTGGTGAATAATTTGAGTGAATGTTCTCTTCGCAACAACTCAATTACTTCTGTAGTTAATTTAAGGTACTCTGGTCCTCCGGTGCACTGATAGGAAAAACAAATTTCATTAATAATTAACAATAATTACGTCAACAAGTATATTAAATAATTTTTTTTAACTGGAATTATAGAAAATAAATAGCACTGAAACAAATTTCTTGTATTGGTCATTTAATTTTAAAATAAATATTTTTCGGGGAATTGAGAATTGAGTAGAGCTGGTGGAACCATAGATATATCTATAAGTGTAACTGACCCCATTCAAGAAGAATAGTTGTTGTTTATCCATGTTGTAAAGTATAAATAAACAGTCACAAAACACTTATAAGAGGACAAGTTCCGATATGTTTTAAATATTTTAATTTTGAGAATTTTTTTACAAAGAGTGCTTTCCCGATGGCCCAAGATCAGCCAAAAAAAATTGGGGTCATTCAATATGATATTGTTTCGTTAAAACTTGACAAGATAATACAATTTGATTTTTTACGTAATGTTTATGTTTTAAGATAAACACAACTCAACTCGGCGACTTAGAATTACGAGAAATTTATTCGAGTCATTAATAAATTAATTTATCTTTCAAAACGATTGAAATATATGTTGAGATAATTTAAAACTTCTACTTGCGAGTTTCACGCCGACCATAATTTATCAGTGAATGATCACGGTTCAGCTAGGAATGATAATCATGTTATTTGAACGATAAAAGCTCCTAAAAAGTCCTACAACATCGTAATTTCTCGTAGGAGCAATTTTGAAACTATCAGCCGGCTGTGGGAGCTCCGATGCACGTAAAGAGCAAGGTTGTCAAGCGATTCATTGAAGGATTGGACACTCCTAGTGAATCGCTGAGTGAGTGATCAGGTTTTACTAGGCTGTAAAGCGTAACAGGGTTTGAAGATAACGGGGTGAAACTACAATGCTAGGAATTTTTTTCCAAAAGGTGGCGTAATTGAAGGTCGAATTTGAGTATAACTTACTATACATTTCGTCGCAATACCGATTCGTATGAGGGAAACAAGTGTATTACATGGTTTTCTCATACAATTACACAGATTTGAATACTGTTTAGAAAAGTTTTATGAACAGTGCCTATACATGGTAGCTATAAATCTACAATTAGTCGATTGGAATAGATGATTGTTTTTTCGACCACTGAAGGCTCATGAAAATAAATTATCAATAAAAATTACTTAAACTTTTCCTTTAATAGTTACACCAGGCTTCATCGCTATATCGATTGTCGGCTGCGCTTTGATGGTTTTCTCCACCTGGTTAGTTTTGATGTAACTAAGAAGTTTTGGTGTAACAGAAAAATGCAGAAAATTCAAATTCATAGTTTCATAACTATCATATTTTAATCCGTCTTAATTTAAAAACTTAAAATGTTTAATAGTTTAACTTATTTTGTAAGTATTGTTTTCTATACTGATTTGCTTTGCCATTGAGGCTTTATCCCTACCACAGCCAAGCACCACTTGAAGAATTAAAACATTTGTTATCACATGCTAATTTAAGGGTAACCTATTGGATCTGCAAGCGTTTACGACGGCCAACTGAAACCGACAAGCAGGTGATTAAAATTTTTAGATAAATTATAGCACAAGAAATCGAGTCTGAAAATTATTTATTTTTAGGGCAGTTTACCTTTTCCAGCACCTGACGCAGATGTTAACATCATCCAGTTACAAGAAAAACCACACAACGCCATAGGTCATTCGAAAAATCTCATACACGACATAGAAAACGATATGGTTGAAAAAAACCCCAAACATTTGAACACTGCACTTAAAGATGATAATCATGAAAAGAAAAAGAACAGTGCAGACAAATTTTTCAAGGACCACAAACCCGACACTGACGTGGCCGCGTCTGCCAAGCACAACAATACAAGCAATCCTAAAGCAAATGATGATCCACAAAAACTAATCACCAAATTGTCATTGACTCGATTAACAAATTCATCGAAACCGACGACCGAATCAACAAAAAATGCTGTTTTTATCGAGAAGGAAAGGATTCTTACAAATTGGTCCAACGTTGAAGGTTAAACTTACTCTTAGATATATTTGATACTATAAAATGAATTAAGACCTAATAATAATAATCAAAAAAACCAGCAGTGAATACACGAATATGCTGATCTATAATATTATTAAACGTCGTTAAAGATCTAACGTTGAACCTTCCTTGTTTGAAGAAGTAAGGAGTCCTAATAAGGATTCAGCCAAGAGTGAAAAAAATCTTGAAAGTTTCAGTTTGCTCCAAAATTTTTCGGAAAAACAACATTTTGTTATCTTAATAAACATATTTATTTGGCAAGTTTTTTGTCATGATAATCATTTTAACAACAACATGAACCTGAGATATCCGAAGTAATTCGAATTCGACAATTCGACCCAGTTTTTGCAGAAAGCAAAAGCACACATAAAAATTGTGTAAACTACTTCATACATTTCTATTTTTATTTCTATTAAATTTTGTTTGTAATTATTTCTTAAATATTGCTTTTTCAGTCTTAAAACACTATGTGTTGAGGACCATAAACTATTATAAAACAAACATACATATGTTTCATAGTGTTTTGACTGACTACCACTTAATCTTTAATTAATTTACTCAATGATGCTCGCATTTTTGTGTTTATATAGCTATTACCCAACCTCACACGCTGGGCCAACAGCCGCAGAGAGCTTCCGAAGGTCAAGCTCTGTCAAAGGCCAACGCACCGGTCCAGGTTCGGATGACTAATTCACAATTAACGATGAATCAACTTAATAAAATACCTAAAAATATGAGTTTATAAATATTGACTAGTTCCTTAAGAAAAATAAAGCCCAAAAATTGTAGAAAAATCTTGGTTCAACCCTTCTAAAATCTAACTCTACAAAATCCAGCCCGGTTCATAAGAAATTCGAAATATTTTTAAACTTTTAGTAATAGTCGCTATGTTATAACAAACCTTAGCATATTTTATTGAGTTAAGTTTTTTACGGTAAATAACAGCCGTAAAATTTGCCGTGTTTTTGTCTACTAGAAATTCTGATTAGATTTCTCAAGTTCATTTGCTACCAAGAAAAATTTACGAAAAACGCACCGGACATAACTATTAAACACTCGTAAAATATTTTTTCAATTTAAAAAAATTCAAGTAAACTTCAATTTCAGGCCAACTCGAGCAAAACGAAAGTGAAATACTTCCCTGGCCATAAGAACAACAGTTCCATCGCGAAAAAATCGAAGAGTCGCAAAAACGACACAACAACTAGCAAACAAGGCAAAAATATGTTTTCTAATTTTCTCTAAAGTTAGAGGACTTTTTGGCTTTAAATGGCTCGATATAGCGTTTTATCGGATGCCAACCATTAGTATCGTGTTTCCTCGAACATAAGACCTACCTAGAAAGTGAGACCTACCAAGATTTGTCATGGTTATTTTAATATATAACGAATATTGCTAGCTGGGCTGGCTGCTGATGTATTATTATAATAAACCTGGATTTTGAAAATTTGGCAAAGAAATTAAGAGATCAGAGTTAAACCCAGTCACCATCACTATAGTTAACTAATGACCCAATGCCACCTCAACTCCAGTTGCTATTGCAGTTGCTATACGTTGGAATTTTCTAGTTCATTTGAACTTGCAAGAAATGTCTTTTTTCATGTGATTTTTAATTCATTAAGGGGTTTCGTGATTTATTAAATCTGATTTTCAGGTCCTGTCAGTGAACGTCTTTCAGTTTCAAGTCATTTTCAACGAAGCTCTTTTTCGAAGCGACAGAGCACCAAAAAATAAAAATACAGTCAACTCTTTCGAATGTTCGGAAAAATCTCTTGAGCGATAAAACGACACTCAAGACTATATGAACAAAGATATTCAATCAATTAATTAAATAATTATCTAAAGAAAGACAGACAAGACCATTAATAAAAACCACGATCTTGTTAATTTTGAATATTTTCTCTCACAAATCAAATTGAGTGTGTGTATATGTGTGGAAAACATTAAAACTCATGAAAAATCTTGGATATTAAAATACTATTTATTTTCTGTAACAAATGTCTGTCTCGGTTTCAAAAATAATCGAGAAGTTATACGCTATATTATTTTCGATTTGGTGACGAATCCAAGCCAAAACAATCTTTCCCAAACATTTCTTCATGTAAACAATACCGGTATATGTTATTATTAGCGTTTCTTGTCTATCAGAACCTGGAGGGTTTGTTTCAATTAAGAACCCACAGCATCATCAACGTAAATCAATTTCTTCTTATTTCAAATGTACATGTGCTGCTGTATATCTTTATATAATATACTTAATTTTATATTTTATAAAATATAAAATATAATTTTATCTTTATATAATATACTTGACTTTATATCAAAACATTAATTAGATCAAATTAAAATCACACGCATGTTTGTACACGTTGCAGACCCGCACAAGATTTCATCACAGACGAAGAGACACGTGATGTTTACGATCGTCACGCACACGAAAGTGAGAATCAATGGAATTTATTAGTATTTTTTTATTTAATTCTAAAAATAAATCTTAAAGCTTACGGACCAAAATTTCATGCATTCATCCATTTCCAGTTTTAAAGAAATGTTTACACGTTTAAACCCCAAAGGCTCTTTGTAGTAGTAGATACTTGCATAGTATCTAAGATACTTTCCACTTTATTTAGCTCCAATCTGCCTGAACTTCTCGGTTAACAAGTTCAGATCATTCCGGCTTTTAACGGGCATGGCCTAAGGATTAGGGACTTCGTAAATAAAGTGAATTACGAAAAATGTATTTAAAACGGTTACAAATTCCTGGTGGAACTTCAAAACGACCGAAACAAATATTAAAAAACATGATAACTGTTTGATTCTTATTTCAGAGAAATGCACCATTATGGTGGTTGTGATCATTATACTGACTCTCACCGTCATTGTTGCAGTGTAATTTCTTATTTATTCATAATTTTTTGAATTTCATTTGATAATTTTGGAATTAAATAATCTGAGAAAATGTTAAAATAGATATATTCTTTAATGAAACTTTGTATTTGTTTTACCTTTGAAAAACAGGCTTGGATTCCTGGTCTGGCGATTCATGATAAAGAAGAATCAATTTTTTGATGTATATTTACTTTCCAGTGTTCGAAACATAACTAAAACATTGCAACTAAATAAAATTACATTTTTAAAGCAATGATTAATAATTAAATTATAACCAGTTGGCGATTTGCTTCGTAGCTGAAAAGAGGACTTTTGGAAAGCAATTCGAGTAAAATGGGCCGAGGACCGGACGATAAAAAGTACCGGTACAACCGAATAATCGATTTAAAACCACCGACTTCAAGAACCGATGCAGCATCAGCCGCTTCAGTGATGACGCTGGCACCAACGACACGGCTGGGAGACGCTACGAGACCAACCAGAAGCGAGCCATTTCAAAGTTTTAAGATGGAATACCAGCCGCCTGCAGCTGACACGACTGCTTTACAGATGTCTCCAGTAAGGCAGACGACGTTTGATCATGGAAAAGAAAGAGAAGGTGTGATAAAACACGACGTTGGAAGTCCACACGACCAACGACGACAACCGGTTACTTCTGAACATCTGAAAACAACTGCCGAAAGAGGATATGAGAACTTTGAAGAGAGTAGAATACAATCGCAGTTTGATCAAGCTGGAAGAAATTTGGCCGCGCAAGATCAACTGAAAAGTGCCCAACCATCAAAAACGTCAGCCAATGTAGACAATTCAAGAGTAAAAACTTCAACTCCTTTTCCAGAAAACGTGTCGTTGAGAGCATCGAAGTCCTCGAGAACATCGCACCGGAAGATTGAAAACTTGGCCAAAAAAGAATCTGGAAAGCTGGATGGACATGAGAGAAAATCTCAGTTAGATGAAACTGTAAAAAGTTCAGTGGTGAAAGAAAATTTAAGAAGCACGCAGCTCTCGAAGATGTCTGCAAATGTTGATCTGACAAGGGTGAACGATTCATCTCCCGTTTCAGAGAGCGTGCCGCTAAGAGCATCAAAGTCATCGAAAATATCAGAGCTGAAGCAGGAATATCTAGCCAGAACGGAGACTGGAAATTTTGCAAATAGTAGGAATAAATCGCAGTTTGATGAATCTGGAAAAAATTCAGCTGTACAAGAATATTTGGGAAGTGCTCAGCCACCAAGAACTTCTGAAAATTTTGATCTTTCGAGGTTGAATGGTTCGCCTCCTGTATCAGAGAATGTGCCACTCAGAGCGTCAAAGTCTTCGAAGACATCTGAAAGGACTGTTGCAGCGTCAGTTCAAAGAGAAAGAAAAACGTCAAACCTACAGGCCAACATTGACGCAATGAAATTGGAAAATACGCTGAAAAAGTCAAGGTCACACAGTGCAAAATCCACCGAATCGATGGCCAATCGGATGTCTAAAAAGATCTCAACGGGTTCGATGTGGAGCAGAGCAGTCAGCAATGCAACTGTCGGAGAAGCTGGATCTCGTAACGGCTCCACAAAAGCTCCCTCATCGCAAAACAACAGTGCCAAGCATAAACACAAAAAGAAATCGAAGCACTCTCGTCGAAAGAAGCATCATCACCGAACGGAAGAAAAAGAAGACGTCGACCACGACCTGTCTCACCTCATACCGGACGAAGCGACGAGATTCGAGATGTACAAATTCGGCAAGTTGGCACACTTGATCGAAAACGAAAAAGTTCAGTTGAAGAACAAAATCAAATCGAAATGGGAAAAGAAAAGACGCGAACAGTGCGGAGACGATAAAAACTGCGTCATTCACGACGCTCCACGCGACTACGAACTGGACTCTGTTTACCTGGCCCGCCAGCAGGGCATGCAAGAACTGGAGACCAGGGACAAAGAAAACAAGAAAAAGAAAAAGCATCGGAAGAAGAAGGCATCGCATCGATCCAAGTCAGAGCAGACGGTTTCCCTGGCCACGGACACGCCAAAAATTCAGCATTTTTACAGGAAACACGGTCACTCGCACAGGAAGAAGAAAGAGAAGAGGAAAAGAGAAAAAAAGGAATCTGAAAGAACTGAGAGTAGCTAAGTTTTTGTACAACTTTTTCAACAACATTTCTTTACAGCTGTGTTTTGGTCTCAAGTTACTGATGTAAATGTGCTGTGATGTACTGAACGAACTAGTTTTATTAGTTAGGTGACCAGTGCTATTCAGTTTTAGGAATTTATAAAAAAAAAAAATTAACACCACTCTTACGCACTGTGTTTTTTGTTCAACTCTGGAAATACCAGTGACTGTATTATAATTATGACTTTCTTGAGACTCTGAGCAAATTCTAGATGGCCAGTCAGTTGACAAGAAAAAAACAATACTACGGATCTCAAATTTAAGTAAAATTCCAGTCGGTAAATTTAGCAACGCAATCCAATCAGTACAAACAGCGACAAAAACAGCAACATGTCAACAACAACAAAACTGTTCTAGAACACGCGCCACTAAGTGACGTCAATAATTCGTTAAGACTTAAGTCGTGTGTATAAAGAGAGAAAAGAGAAGAGGTATGACTCGCTACTACGAAAACATTGACTTTCTTTGTATTGTATTGTATTGTGGAGGCGTACCTCTAAATGGCGTTAATCCTGATTTTTGGCTTGAACTGAATCGGTCGTCAGTCCTCTATGAATGACAGATTAGGCGACAGTAAAAGAAAGGGTTGAAAGAAAAACATTGAATTAAAGAGAGGAAAAAGATTGGTGGATCGAAACCTTGAGGGTATGGGCTGTGAGTAGCAAAAGGGTTAAGTGGTGCCCCGAGCGTTTGAGTGCGAAACTTGAAGAAATAGATGGATTTTGATCGTAGAACTGTTTAGTTTAGTTTTGCATTGCTGTCATTGACAACTGTCACAAGTACGTTATTCTTAGGTTATTGTTTGACATTGAAATTTAAGTCGGAGCTGTTTGTTGCTTTCTCGGTGGAGATGAAAACCTGGAAAAGTGGAAAAGAGTGCGAGAGAGATAGAGAGAAGAAAAAGAGAGGGAGAGAGAAACTGAGGGCGAGAGAAAGAGAGAGAAAGAGAAAAAAAGAGAGAAACTGAGAACGAGAGAGAGACAGAGAGGGAGAAAGAGAGAGAGAGCATCAGAGCGAGAAAAGGAACTCGATGATTGTAATAAAGGTAATTGAAAGTTGATTAAGCTTTTTGCATAGAGCTGTAACTTGTTCTAAGAATAAATCATGTCAATAAGCTCATGTGTATATATATACACACACACACACAAACACACACATATACACACACACACACACACGCACGCACATATATATATATATATATATATATATATATATATATATATATATATATATATATATATATATATATATATATATATATATATATATATATATATATATATATATATATATATATATATATATATATATATATATATATATATATATATATATATATATATATATATATATATAGTGTGTGTATATAGTGTATATATATATATATATATATATATGCATATGCAATATGCGTAGCTCATCAAAAGTTCTCAGCGCATCTATATAAGCCGAATTGAGTTGTCGCCAGTCAAAGAAGTTCGTGCTAAAAGTTGCGTCGGCCTGTAATTTTTTTTTATTTCTTCTTTGTTCAAAAGTTTGATGACTAAATTTGTAAGAGGATTTGAAGAGTTGAAAGCGTTTTATTTTTCAGATTAAGATTTCTCGGTTTATTGTAAACTTATTCCCAGAATTCTTGGTACTGCTTATGGTATTATAGCAAATCGGTTCGATTCGGGATTTTATGACGAACTGATGCTCCAACATTGATTATTTGAGTTCAACCTTTTGGAACATTTTTGCGAAAAAGGAAATTTTTCTTCACCAGTGGCGCAGTGTTCGTTAGTGCAATCTTCGTTCATTCATTCATTCATTCGTATTATATTCACAAGTGCATTCATTCATTCGTTCAAGCATTGAAATCGTACTAAGTAGCATTGTTCAGCTTTCTGTGTAAAAAGATTCACTTGGCATAGTATTTGAATACATATCATATCATTATCATCATCTTAATCATCATCGTCGTCGTCGTCATCATCATCTGGACCACTGTTCCACCAAGTTGATTGGACGAGAAAGTCTTAAAGGGGGGCCGCATTTTTATCTACATAAAATGCTTTCTTTTAATAAACTCACAATCTGTTCATTCATGCTACCTTAAGAAGCTCTGTTGAATGAAATGCGGAGAATTTTTTGTTGTTTGTTCAACCACATGGTTTGTGGAGATATCTTAGATTTTTTGAGACTGCTGTGTTCGTGTTTGTTTATATTTTCGTTGGGCTGAAATTATTTGTAAGTTGTGTGCACCTACTACTACTGGCTTGTAAGTTTGACTTTATCCTTACAGGTCATAGGTAATCCAGGTGATGTATTCGTTTTGAAATTCAAGACTTTGTTTATATTTTCTATCATGCTAGTCACAGAGATTGTTTTTTTTTTGTTGAAAACCTCGTAAATTGTATTGTTTCAGTGCGCTAAAAATGTTTTCCAAAAAGCCTCTGATTGCCATTGGAAACTTTCTCCAGAGATGGTCGCTATTCAGGAGAGAAGTAAACACATTGAAATTCGGTTCAACTAACACTCTAATAATTAATTAATTAAATAAATGAATGAATTCATCAATGAATGAATGTGAACCTGTAAATAAGTATTTTTAACATTATTACTCACATATGAATATTCAAATGTATCCCAATCGGTGTAGCTTTCTGCGATGATTGAGCATGTCATTCATTTCTAACAGTTGTCTGTTTACTATTTACATAGACATCGTTTCTTCTTACTGATTCGTCGATGTTTTAAATTTACTAATTTATTCATGTTTTTCTTCTTATTAACACAAATCTTGCTCAGTTCGAGTGATTTGAAACAACTTGAAATCTTAAACGTTCAGAAACGCATCTGCGTGTATTTGATTTCAACCTGATTGAAGAAAAAAAATTTGCACTTGCGCTAGCTAGCTTTTACGCTACTAGTTCAGGGAGGCACTAGGGGAAGGAGGGTCAATGGAGAACCAAATCACCCATTCTTTTTATTGTCCCCTCGGAAAATTAACCAGAGGTTCCCAACTATATATTTTATCAAACCATAAACCATTGTTTTTTACAGCCCCCTTCATCGACTCCCATGGGGAGCCCGCGGATCTTCCCTGATCGCCTCCAAGCTAATACATTTCATTCATTTTTCATTGCGTTATTCTCTGTGTTTTGTTTTCAACGTTTAAAAATATCACTTTTTAAAAAAGCCGAGTGGTTATCGTCCACGTCATCGTTGTACTTTCGCATAGATTCGATTCCTGTTATCTTCTGGTATTACCACTCAGAGTTTATCGCTTATATTTATCAGCTGAGCGTATAAATAAACTAGTGACGCAAATAGCCGTTTGTATGCATACATATTTACTATGCAATGCATATATATTTTACTCTAATGCATAGGCGTGGGGGAAGTTTATGCGGTGGGTGGGGACAAGGCTGGCATCTGCCCGAAAAGAATTCAAATCCATTAATCCAATTTTCAATAAAAAACCTCCTGCCCTACGCCTATGCTCTAATGTACTCATTAAAACATATACTTGTATACATACATACACTTATATACATATTATTCATACATACTTTTACACACATAATTTTTTTGGCATGCATACATCCATAGATGATCGTTAACAAAAGACCCACTGAGTCGGTCCAATTCTATTCACATCAGTTTTGCAATCTTATATTTTAGCATATTTATAATATATATATATATATATATATATATATATATATATATATATATATATATATATATATATATATATATATATATATATATATATATAATATATATATATATATATATATATTATATTGATATCTTATGTTAATAATAACAGTATTATTATTATTTTCATCATCACATCTTCTACACTCGTTGCAGTTTATATCATCAGCAAAATTCTTCAATAACTTCTTTTTCTTTATTATATTATTGTTTATTATATTTTTTATTCCTCCTCTCATTCTCTCCACATTTATTGATCGCATCCCGTTGGTGGCGGCTTCAAAAACTGAGGCCATAAAGTGGGTTTTTTTCTCAGTATACATCAATGTATATCTATCCATCTAATCCATCACTTTATCCGTTCGTCCGTCCGTTCATCCGTCGATACCGTCCATCCGTATTTCTATTTTTCCGTAGTCCATCCATCCATCCATCCATCCATCCATCCATCCATCCATCCATCCATCCATCCATCCATCCATTCATCCATCCGTCTGTCCATACATCCGTCCGTCCATCCATCCATCCATCCATCCGTCTGTCCATACATCCGTCCGTCCATCCATACACCTGTTCATCCATTTAGGCTTTCATGGAACGATCAACATGATCATTTAATGATGAATCACCACAAAGACTTTATTCAAAGCACACACACACAAACACACACACACAAACACACACACGTACGCACGCACGTTTCAAAATTGACTACCTCATCTGCATCCCTCACCCGCGTACATCATAATTGATAAGTTAATCAGACTATATTCTTTATACATATATATTATATAAGATATATTATATACATAAATCTATAGAACATAATTATAAACAAAAGAATAAATTATCTTTTTTGATTTTAATGCTATTTCAACTAACATATGAGCATAATTACATGGTTAGTTCAGTTGAACTAAATTTTTTTCATCATATGTGCCTAAAAAGTAGTAAAAAGTTCTTTCATTAAATTTTTTACTGGACAAATGACGAAAGCCTTTTTTAAGCCACACAAAAATTTTGCTTGTTTAAAAAATGTATTAATAAAATGTAATTTTTTTTATTCCTTGCTGTATAAGGTGTCCCTCATCTTCTGCGTCAGTTTCGTTCTTGGTTGGAAAGAATGTCCTGTTTCTGTCATCCAGTCTATCCATAGTTCTTTAGTTATGAGAAATTTTCGAGCAAAAATTTAAGGCTATTCGTAGATCCATTCATATTTAGTTAGGAGAAATTTGCCAGCAAAAACCTTAGGCTAATAATGTTCTGATCTGGCTACACATGATCCTCTGGTCTTGTGAAATATGAAACTAAATTGTTTGGTTTAGTCTGAGAGATCACAATATCTACTTACGTTTGAATAAGAACCGATATCTTGAGGGGTCCTACGTAAGCGTTTAGACGAAGTGGCCATCCTGAGTGGTTTTTCATGTTACGGATTTGTGGAGAAAAGCATTTAGTCAGTTCACATTTCAAAGCTCCAGTTGCAAAATTTAACGCAAAATGGTTAGCGATCAGCTTCTTTTGTATGGGGTAAATGAAATAAGGAGCTTTTGAAACATTTCAAGCCACAACTGAGAGCTACAGCTCCGTGGGTGTCTTTTAAAGCGCTTAAATTATAAATTAAAGCTTAAAAAATATAATTATTGTGGGACAACTCTATCTCATTAGCAAACATTTGCTAGCAGTCTTTACACAATGTAACCTTTGTTCTTTACAAACGGATTTTACATTAGACTTACTTTCCCACGTGGGATTAAATAACGAGCTCTCCTCCGGAGAAGAAGCTATGAAATAACGCATTTTTAAACGCAATATATGCTCCTTGAATTAAAACACATTTAAAGCGTCTGACAAACACTCAACTGTCACACGAGACCGCTCGCTCGCTGTAATTCAAACCTTGTCGATTCAAATGGTTTCCTCGTAGATGGGTAGAGAGATCAGTTTTTTGTTCTCGTGTTTTACTCGCTTGCTGGCTGCCATTTTATATGGTAATTCGAGTTTTCGGCCAGGATTGTGCGATTCTTGATTTTGTGTCGCATTATACAGTAGTGCCCTTTGCGAATGTCTCCCACTAATGGCCAATTTTTGGCGGATTGATTCTACCACAAGCTGAAGTTCAAAATGTGCGAATTTGTTTATTCAAACCCGGCCCTGGAATCACTGTATTTGACAAACCAGATGCTATTACAAACGTATCTTTTAAAAGATAACAATTAATAAATGATTAATGATTAAATAAAATGTGGTTCAAGTTATCACATGATTTTTTTCCATTCAAACTTACATTTCATTCAGGAGATAAAAAGGACACGTCCAACTCAACTCCAGCCCTTCCACTCGGTCCCTACCCCTCCATACCCTCTCCATACGCCCTCCATACCCTCTCCATACGCCCTCCATACCCTCTCCATACGCCCTCCATACCCCCTTCATACACCCCCACGTGGACTCATTGATTCATTTATTTATTTGTATCCATGATGCTCACCGGTTGATTTAGAAAAAGTCGATATATTTACATGCAGATGTCGTGCTATAACATCCAGCCACCAGGCTCGGAAAGAAAGCACGGCCTGAACGTACATCGAATACACATACACACACACACACACACATACACACACACACACACACACACACACACGCACGCTCACTACTCCGTCCAGCTTCCTGTTGTATCCATCCACCCGTACATACATTATTATTGCACCGACGAATTTTTTTCCCAATGCTTTTACCCTGTGCATGCTATTGGCTTGACACCAACCACGAACACTGCAACTACAATAACAAATACACTTTTGCACGAAAAACGTACAAACCAAACACACACAGCAGCATGTCGTGTTCAACTGAGCTTTTCAAATACTTGCATTTTTCAACAGCCGTCATTAGGCGGGATTTTCGATTTTTTAAATCTGCCTTTGGTTTTTTTTTCTATTCAATAACAATAATAACAGCAATAATAATAATAATGATATATACTAACGCACTTGAACAGTTTCTATTGTATGCAGTATTAACATTTTTGAGCGTACTTATTATTATGCCTGCACATATACCTCTGAAAAAATGTTTGGCTTGAGCCAGTTTTCCGAGGCGTCAACTGTTTTGAATGTTTACTCCGACAGATGTTCGCGCCGAAATCGAAACACAACCAGTCCGGCTCGATGATCAGAAAAGAGAAGTCATTCGAAGGATTGAACGCCGTTTCGCCGACCGACGATGCCGAGGACAGCCTCTTGGCAGTGAACGCGAAGTTCTTGGCGGTCGTCGTCGTTGAGTCGTCAGCGGCGGCGGCTGCCAGCGAGGGAGGAACGTTTGTCGTCGTGTCGGTCGAAAAGGTTTGTGATCATTTGGTTTGTGATAGTTTATTTGTTTCAAATATTATTACAGGTTTTTGATCATTTGGTTGTTTCAAATATTGTCACATGGTTTGTGATCATTTATTTGTTTCAAATATTGTTACAGGATTTTTGTTAAGGAAATTGTAATCTAAACACGTACTGTTAAAAAGAAATATTGAGTTACATGTATAAATATGTAAATATATACATTTTGTTTACTGAACAATCTGTATCGTCCATGATCAAAGAAATAATTGTTCATTATTTTGTAGTCGCATTCTGATTTGTTTTAGCTGTCATTTGGCTTCAACGAAAAAAGATACGTGATAAAGAGAAAGAAAGAAAGGCAGACAGAGAGAGAGAGAGAGAGAGAGAGAGAGAGAGAGAGAGAGAGAGAGAGAGAGAGAGAGAGAGAGAGGAGAGGAGAGAAGGAAGAGAGAGAAAGAGAATCATAATAACAAAGATCTCTACAGCCCTGTTTGACTCTTGACTCTTTGGAGCTTTCTGAATGTCTTTAACATTTCAATCTTGCAAAATGTTGAATTGAATTCATAAAAACAAATGTTTGTTAACAAAACAAACGCATTCAAGATTGCCTAGGCGGCAGTTCTATTCTGTGCTCTTTAAGGACCTTGAAAGTTTCGTTGTCAACGATTGATCAGGACAGGATAAGGATGAAGGCTTTTTGCGAATTGTTTGCGACAAGTCCAAGCAGCAGAACTTTTTAAGATTCAAAATATGGGCCTCTGTTAGTTTTGTACTTGTGTTCCTACGTTCCTATATATTTAAGATCTTTTCTAGCCTTTTCATTGTCAAGTTTTTTAATGGTTCTGCTAAGTGCTATTACTATTATCAGGCCCTGTGCTCTCCCCACCGGACGTTGAATCTTTAAAACTTTTTACAGGATATTTCAATATATACTTGCAGTTTTAAATAATTAAATTAGTTTATTCTATAATCGTCAAACGTCTGTCATATAAATGATATAGATCTTTGGTAATGATATAAATCGAATTTTTTGTAGCTGCCGCCATTTTTGCTTTCGTCACAAACAACATACGCCCGCTTTCGATCTAAAAGTGCAATTATATTTCATATCATGCTTTTCAATCGGTTGACAAGAGAGGAACATTTACTTTTACATCTTGCGCGCCGAAAAGTTAACAAAAAATTATCTTCATAACAGATGGCTGAATATTCATATTTTACGACTTAAGTAATGAATCCGAAAGCCGGAAAAAAGAAGTCTTAATCACTTCCGTTTTTGTATATATATATATATATATATATATATATATATATATATATATATATATATATATATATATATATAGACAGGAAGATGATGACGATGATGATGATGATGATAGTGACCGAAAGCATCAAATTACTCCTGGATTGCTAAGCGCGTTAATAGGATGCAGATTGTTGCATTCTGATGAGTGTTCACGTTTATTTTGATTTCCAAATGTCATTGATTCATCTCTTCCTTCAATCAATCAATCTATCAATCAATCAATCCGTTTCTCCGACATTCAATCAATTCACTCATCAATCAATCAGTCTAATTGTAAAATCATTGTCCAATCACGCGAACGCGATTTTTCGCAATCCGTGCGACTGCCACAGTCACCCGGTGCAGACTTGAACCGATGTTTACGATGTTTACAATACTTTACAACGATCTGGAAATAATCAGAAGAGACCAACTTTCTCTCTCTCTTTCTCTCTCTCTCTCTCTCTTTCTCTCTCTCTCTCTCTCTCTCTCTCTCTCTCTCTCTCTCTCTCTCTCTCTCTCTCTCTCTCTCTCTCTCTCTCTCTCTCTCTCTTTCTCTCATTTTATGAGGAGATGGTAACTAGTTGCGAGGAGAAAAATCGAATTAGCACAGGATCGGGTTTTCTGGTTCACATATAGAACAACATTTCTGGTTCACATATAGAACAAAAGCCCTGGTTGTGGGATAATATTTTTCTGTTGTTGCATCACAATTTTATATTGTTCAGTGATAGTTTTTAGTTCAAAAATATATAATCGTATTGTTTATTCATTTATTATAAAATAAAAGTTGTCAACCTGTAGATTTTTTTTATAATAATATTAATGAATTGATCAGGAAAAGCCGTTTTGAAATATATCGTCTTACGAACGTGCATCGTTATCCTAACCATCATCATCGTCATCATCGTCATCATAGGCAAATTTATTTGTTCCCTCGAAAAGTTTCAGATTTGTTAACGGTTAATAATCCCCGTGCCGTTGAGAAAAGCTTGTGATTCACTACTACTGCTCATGAAACAAACGAATCCTTTACAACTCAACTTGTGTATATATGTGCATCATATGTGTATATATGTTCATCATATGTGTATATATGTGCATCATTTGTGTTTATGTGTGCATCATATTCGTGAACTTTTTTTTCAGACTGGAAAAGCAGATGCCAACATCCCGAAGATCCGCGGACACAGCAAGAGCATAACAGACATAAAGTGGAACCCGTTCAACGACCATGAAATCGTATCAGCATCTACAGACTCCACGGTAGGCTCAACGTTTACTTAATTTGTACACCCGTTCGTGTCTTATGATTGATTGTAACCTAGGCTATAAGCTATGTGTTTAATTTCTATATAGATGTAATTTGTAAAAGTAACCTGGTGTAAGATCTTCATCACTCAAGATAAAATAGACATGCATGAAGGTAGGTAGGAAGACAGGCCATTAATAGTTCATAGAGCATTTGCTTTTAATTTTTCCACATAGTTTAGTTAGTTAGTGTAAGTGTTTATGCGCGGTTTTTATCAAAGATAATATAACTTAATTGATACAACATTTCTCTTTATTTCTTTTGTCGCGAGTATGTCCCATTTAATTGCATATATTTATTTCTATAAAAATGCTAACTCAAATATTGATGAATCATAATTTTCAAATAAAATTAAAAACTCTCATTATTGAATATATTTATGTATAAATATTTAAATACTATAATTTAATCCCACTTGTCGTTTTAATTCCGTTCACTTTTCACCTACGCACTCTTAAAAAAATAATCGTAATTCTGTGTTTACTTTGTTTTCTCTCTCCGGTGACATCGTCTTCGTTGTTTTCTCGAAATATTTCAAGGTCATTAAGTCCTTGATTACGTAACTTTTTGTTTTTCTATTACATTCAACAAGTTATATTAAAGCATAGATATCATTTGCACGCGTCGCTGATGGCTCAGTTCAAGGATATCTTGATATGACATCATTTTTTTCTTTTTTTTTAAATAATAGTTTATAGTCCTTTACACCAGGTGTTTTAAAACTGTTAAAACAGTATATAGGAAATACCAAAGTATTTCCTGTCGTGGATCATAATTTTATTCTGTTAACTTTTTCCTCCCTTTTTCTCCAGGCTTGGCACTGGCTTGCAAAAGCAAGGCGGAGTTGATATAACATCTTGATATATGGTAGTTATATCAAGATATCCTTGCCCAGTTGGTGTGCCGTTTGGCTAAGATTGGCTAAGATTGGCTAAGAAGGAAGGTTGGCGCCAGTATAATGTGTCGGAGTTCAGTTCCGTTCCATGTCTGGTAGCCCGTCTAGCAGAAAATTGTAGGATACCTACCTTCACTTTATCCAAAGACGGATCGGTTCCATCCAGCTTTGTGTGGTGTCATAAAAATTTTTGTTTTTTTGTCTGAATCGATTTTCATTTTAACGATGAGAAATATATACTCAATGCTCATTTGTGCGGTAAGAACAATCGCATGTTATTTGAGCGGTAGTTCAACGCTCCGGTGATATAAAATATAGACATAAAGATTCCTAGACGCAGTATAAATTCATGAATGAGTCTTCTCTATTTAGGATGGGAACGTTTCTTTTTTATAGGCTAAAAAAATACTATCACAGTCGTAGTAAGCTAAATATATCAACAAAATGACAAAGAGAACATGCTGTGGATACCGGCCGAAATCAGCTGGGCCGACAGCTACAAAATAACTTAAAAGTGTCAACCTGCGTCAGCCATTCTTGAATAATAATTTATGTATTATTATATTGTGTCCACGTGGTGGGGTTCTATTGTTGTTACTGTAGTTGTTGTCGAGATTGAGTTTTTTATTTTCAGACCACCGTGAGACGAAATTTTCAATCTTTTTAATGTCTTGTTTTCTTTTTTATTTGCAGTTTTTATTTCTAATAATATACTCACGTTAGATAAATAGTTTTCATTTATAAACTTATAAGTATATACAGCGTCACTATTATATAATCCATAGGTTTCTTAGTATATAACAACTGGATGCACAAACTATTTGGAATTCCTTGTGCAATCCTACATGCCTTATTAATGGATTGCTAAGCTATAGTTAACTTAACATCACGTTTAAAACAAAATTATTTATTATTAATCATTATTAACCTTCAAGTTATTTATTTATACTTGTTGGTTTAAGCAGAAAAATGCATGACTGGTTACCATGGATTTCGGTCAGCTGATTTGGCTACTTAATGTTTTTTTAAAAATATATTATTTTATTTATTTATACATTTTTGCATGTGGATCAGAATTTACAATTAACTTAGTCGTTTAGTCACACTTTTTTGAGATCATTGCGGCAGAATTCGGAAATGAAATCTGTGATCATATTGTCTGAAAATAAGTTTGGCATACAAATATAGATCGAAAAAAGAAGAGAGAACGAAAGAGGGAGAGAGAGAGAGAGAGAGTGAGGATGGGTGGGAGTCTTGCCTATGACCTTGATAGAAATTATCTACTTGCCTACAAGCGGACGGTGATGCTGTCAATCTGAAAATTGATTTGAACTAGTTATGAAGCTCAAGCCTGTTGTGATGTGAGTCGAAAGCGAGCATAGCAGTCTGTTTGTCTGTCATCGCCGCATGCTCATCAACGTTTGAGGTTCGTCGTCTGTACATGAAAGGTGTAAAAAAAAGTGTATTAACCGTTTGTACAGCGGATTGCTTTCAATTTTATACAGTTCTCTTACTTTCTTCCACATCTCTCTCTCTCTCTCTCTCTCTCTCTCTCTCTTTCTCTCTTTCTCTTCCTCTATTTGTTTTTCTCACGAGCACAACAAATCTTCCGGCATCTTTGCATGACACATAGCTGAGAAAATCCTCTTTTTTTAAGGACTGGTTCTTGACCTCTCTTCAGTGCACCGGTAGTCAGGATTTCCTGAACCTGCTGACATTACTAAATTTTAGTTCAATTCAGTATCAGTTTTCCTACCTGAAGGGAAACTTGTGTATAGCCAGTACAACGTAGGTAGAGGTTTGCGAGTTTTATTATATGTCCTACTTTCCCATCGACATAGGTCGGAGTTGAAACGAGGTGTTTCGTGGAGAAGAAGTTTTCAGGTGTCTGGATGACCTTTCAACTTTATTTAGCCAGACTGCTTGGTACAACAACATATAAACTGTGAATTTATGCGACAAATGAACTCCTGAGACCTCTTTTTGTGAGTCGAACGTGCCAGACAATGAGTTTAGTTTTATTAGATGTAGGGCACAGATTCTTCGTGGTTCTCTCACGGCGCGTTTATAGGTTAACTGTCCTGCCGCCGGCAATGATCAGATTACATTTCAGCTTCTTGATATATGTAGGTTTTCGAGACGGAGATTCGGTGAAAGGGTGAAAACTGATTTTCAAAAAAAAAAAGTTAATTAGTGTGAAATTAAAAAATTATGTGTGTTACGAAGTACAATTTGCATTTTAAACTTTTATATATTAAAAAATAATTCTATTCAGCATTATTTTGTTTTAACTTATTTTGTATTAATATACTCTGTTTTTAAATATTTCACTTTAAACAAGTTCATTTTTTACTTTGATTAGTCCACTTAGATCCCGTTGTTCTGAATGAATTTTAACTCCGACGGTAATACAACCACTCCATTCCTAAATTAGTTGCAGCTGATTGGTCTTAATGATACAGGAGAATGGTTGAAAACTGCCCAATTTGTAGGTCTGATTATCTGGAATGAAAGGTGCTGAGTGGAAATAGGAGAAGGAAATGCATGTGTTCATTTGAGAACAGTTCCCTTGCAGACAGATGATTTCACTGATTTCAGACCAGTATTTCAACCAGACAATTTTCAATGATAGATATATTTATATGAGCTGACATAAGAAAATAGTTTGTGTGTGTGGAATGTTTTTGTATTTCACGGAAAATCGTATGCCAGCGTTTGTTATTAAGTTTATTTGGGTAGAAATGTTTAATTGTAGTGGAACGATAAACCTAGCTTGTCTAGCACTTGCAATATAACTTGAGTGGTCATTTGTCCGGCAGTGATATACGACTGCTTATATAGAGCAACTTATCCTTAAACATCACGATATATCTTTACACACAGGCACCGACTCCTCTATTATCACATTCTCTACCACAATATTTTACCACAAAACTTAAAACTACATTTCTACTACAATAATAATTAATAATAATAATAATACATTTTCTACCACAATAATTAATACTACATTCTCTACCACAATGATCAATACTACATCTCCTACCACAAAACTTAAAACTACATTTCTACTACAATAATAATAATACATTTTCTACCACAATAATTAATACTACATTCTCTACCACAATAATTAATAATACGTTTTCTATCACAATAACTAGTACTACATTTTATACTACAATAATTAATAGTACATTTTCTACCACAACGATTAATTCGTTCTTTTCAAATACAACCATTAATATATTATATTGTTTACCGCAATTAATTCTGCATTCTCTCCAGCAAACTCGCTCTTTCTCCTCCGGTATACTTGAAAGACAATGAATGCGTTGGCCTACTTTTTACAGCTGGCGAATTTAATGCCAGGTCTCGTGCATTCGAAATGCCGACGAGACTGATGATGACGATGATGCCTAAAATAGAAAGTATTCAAGGAAGGTATCGATTAGGTCAGAGAGAGAGGAAAAAATTGGTCAGGGTCCCATTATAATAATAATTGTTGGCCCGTAAAAATCAGGCCGATACATGAACGTTGTCGCCTTCTATTATGATTTAAAGATATTTTTATCTTATGTGATTATTTAAGAAAGTTTTTAGTGTGGTTCCATGTCAAAAGCGTGTTAAAGGTATAAGTCTCTAGACTCTAGTCTTGATATGTCTTCTGTCTCGATATGAAATGGGTATAAACTTGAAAAACAAATAACCATGGCCGAAGTGCAATCTTTTTTGTGACTCAAACTCGATATCAATTGGGAAAGACGATGAGCTCATAAATTTTGTAAAACCCAGAGACGAATAACCATTCGGGCTTTACCTTCTGGATGGGGAACCGCATGGGAATAACCGGTTGCCGTAGATAATCGTTTGGAGTTTTTTGACGAATTCAGTCAACAAATCACACCGAGCAGGTTAGAACGATAATAATTTAAAAAAAAAACACTGCAAAATCGTTCAAGCAAAGTGCGTTGTTTTTCACTCGAGAGTCTATAATAAATAATAACGTTTGACGAATTTAGAGTGGCCTTGAGAGGTCTTAAAGAGCTTCAAGGCCACTGAACAGATGTGTTTTTAGTCTCTTTTTTAAAGCATTCAACTGTCGCCGCGGAGGTGACCTGGAAGAAGACGATTCCATATTCTTGGGTCAGCAACCTCAAACCTTCGATCCTCGGCCCTCTTGAGTCTCCCCCCCTCCCGCGCTGCACGATGGTGATAATCCCAGTCTCGTGCACATGAACACGTACCGGCACGTACACATACACACGTACACACACACATACATACATACATACATACATACATACATACATACATACATACACACACACACACATACATACATACATACATACATACATACACACACACATACATAGTAATACACACACACATACGCGTATTTTGTGTTATCAAGCTTTTTTTATTTATTATTCTATCGGAGCTTCCGATCGCCCGTATTCATTAATATATACAGCTTATATATTATTATATGCAACTAATTATTATTTTAATATATCATTTTTTAATTTTTTTAATTCAATGTCTGTAATACTAACAGTTGAGGTAGTAATGATATATTTAAGCCTCGGTCTAATTAGGCTTGATGTGTATATTAATTCCAATTAAGACCCAATAATTTAGAGTTCTGTAAAAATTTACATGCCAGGCTAATAATTCATCTTCAAAAGAGTCGTACAATTCCCCGATAGTACTTACTTACTTACTTACTACCTCACCGAACCAGCTGATGGAGAAGAATGGAAAAGCTTTCTCGCACTTATATTTTTGCCACCCGATCTAGTTTTTTGGTACACCCCGGATGGCCTGGGTATTATGCGAGGCGGTGGTGACTAAGTCAACTGGGGAAAAGATTACAAAAAAGATTGCAAGTAAATGTAAAAAATGTAAATAAAGGCAAGGTCGTTGTCATGAATCATAAGAATGTCATTTGACATTTCTAGCGATTATCTTCTCGTACGATGAATTTGTACTACAGGTTATGTGCATCACTATCATCAGATCTTTAAAGTCGATTATTATTATTATTATTTTGAAGTCTACATCTCACGTGTATCGCAGTTTTTACTTTTCTGCTGTCAAGTCAGCTCGTCCTTCAAACATGTAGCTAACGGCAGCAGAAAAAAAACAAATGCAGAAAATCAAAACAGAAGGAGACCTTGGCCTGAAGTGTTCCTTTCATCTCTGTGTGCGTGTGTGTGTGTTCGTCTTCTCCTGTCTGCTGTCTGTGCGCGTCTCCTGTCTGTGCATTCTGCGACGTGTTCGAACGAAGGCGATAAGCTAAAAAAACACGATGACACGATTTGGTTGTGTGACGTCGATCTATCTATCTACTCGAGATGTCAACTCGATGTCAAACTATGTTGCTTGTTACTGTAAGAAAAAAAATACAATAGGTGTTGAAAGGTTAATCAATATCATCAAGTTTAAAAAAAATAGTTTATAGTCTTTTACACTAGGTGTTTTAAGACTGAAATGGCTGTATGTAGGAAGAACCTAAGTACTTCCTGTCGTGGTTCATAATTTGATCCTTTTAACTTTTCCCTCCTCCTTTCTCCAGGATTGGGACTGTCTTGCAAAAGCAAGGCGGAGTTCTTCATCAACAAGTGTGTAAATAAACTGAAATAAATTGTAGAGGAAACATCCACAGATATGTGTACAAATGTACATGGCTTGTTTTTACTCTTTTGTTTGTTTGTTTGATTGTTTTTTGTAAGGTCACAGTAGAATCACAAAGAAAACGGGAGGTAAGAAAAAATAGTTTTTTTTCTCTCCTTGAGACAAGCGTACTCTTTGTTTCTGACGTTCTCCTCGGAAATATTAGAAATCTTGAAAATATTAGAAATCTTGAAACCAGCTGTTCGCTAATCCTCTCTGGTCCACCACCTTTCTGACGAAATGAACCCTCCCCGACTCGCCCTACGGTGTCTGTTACTACCCCCCGAGGACCGAAAACACATGTCCTCCAATAATCGTTACTGCCCCCCCCCCCGGTTTTGATTCAACGGTTATAAATCAATTAACCTTTATCAGTGGGTCTACCTGCCTGTCTAGCTGTCTAGCTGACTGGTTGGTTGGTCCCTGGTTGAATATATCTGCCTGCCTGCCTATCTTTTTCTTCGTTTGAATTAAAATTCAATTGTTCAAAGGCTCGAGGGTATGAACAACACAGATGAACGCATATGAACACATAAATCTTCAATTAGCACGATCCAGTTTTAGATTTCATTATGGCGACCCTCTATAGTTAAATAGTTATAGTTCTCATAATCAAATAGCATATATGGAGGTCAATCGTCTCGATGCGAGCAGCATATAATTGTTGTCCGTATTCAATTGGCGAGGATTCAAGCAAGAAATTAAGACGAAATTAAATAAAAATGAATTAAAATGAATAAAATATATGTTTTAATCCATTTTAAGCGAGAGGTTTGGTTGTGAAGTTCTGTTGGAGTGTTTGCTTACTTCTCTGAATTCCAATAAAACTTGCTAGTGACGTGATGATGATGCCATCGTCGGATTGACGCTGTGAACTCTTGTTTTGGTGATGATGATGATGATAAAGATGATGATGATGGTGGTGATGGTGATGGTGATGGTGATGGTGATGGTGATGGTGATGATGTTGATGTTGATGGTGATGATGATGGTGATGATGATGATGATGATGATTGTACTAGCGACTTAGTAGCTCATTATCAGCCTTCAAACACGACTTGTATTTATTTGATCGATTGAAATGTTTAAAACCAGACAGGCTCATAAGATTGCATTCGAATTCTTTGTTGTTTCTTTTATTTTCAATAAAATTAGTTTTTTTCTTATAAATAAATTTATTTATGACTGCAATTCTTCAAAAGTGTAAAAATCGCGACAGTTTCGTCTTTGAATAATTACGATTCAGCATGTAGACGTTGAAGTATTTCTTCCTTGATTCAACGTCGATATGTAAACATTACATTTTTTTACGTGTAAATGTCAAATATGCAACAAAATTTAATAGCGCCCGGCTTACGTTTTTGCTTACGATGACAAAAATAGATAAAAAAAAAGTTCGTTTTTAAACGTTCTGATTTGAACTCGATTTTTCTTTTCAAATTCTTCTTCGAGTTTACTTTTGAGTCAGTCATTAAATTTATCCTATTTTTTTGTAAATGATTTCAATTCTTTGAAATTATAATTTTCTCTTGTATTACTCGAGCCGACAAACGGACTCACCCACCCTAGTGAGGGGGGGTGCCATTAAACTGTTGGTTTTCAGTGAGACCCTACAATTTTTTATTCATGAAAACATCCAAAGTACACTGTTTCCATTTCATCACTACCCCCGCAGTCATTCCACCTCAGGGATTCCTGCCAACCCCCTAAGTGATCCTCCCCAAACACCCCAATTATTTATACCCCCAGTTATTTTCACCTACCCCCCTAATGGTTCTCCCCTCCTTCAGTTGCTAAACAGTTCACTCGAGCTTCAAGAGAGCGGCGAATAAAAAAATTCAGCACAGGAAATACTTCAAGTTTTGTTTGGCACTTGTCGGTACTCTGTTTTGTTTCTCGTACTGGATAACGGATGAATCAAGTCTCAGAAAGAGTTGAAAACAGGACAGACAGAATGGTTGAATGAATGGTTGGTTGATGTTTTATTGGTTGATTGATGTTTTATTGGTTGATTGATGTTTTATTGGTTGATTGATATTTCATTGGTTGATTGATATTTTATTGGTTGATTGATATTTTATTGGTTGATTGATATTTTATTGGTTGAGTTTAAAGACCAGCTAATTGATTGGATTGTAAACTTATTGATCTGGTTTACAATCGGATTGACTAAATTGATAATTGATTGATTGAAAGTAAAAAAGAGAAGTAGAGACCAGAGAGCAATAACTGTAACCGTTCGACCAATTCTCTTTCAACCCGTCAATCATGCCAGTCATTCGGACGACCTGAAAAACGTAAACAGTGATGACGATTCCATGTTGTCATCGCTTTTAATTAATATATATATATATATTTAATAATTATTATCAACTCTCGTCGATATCGATGTCACACGTGGAGGGCAGTTACCTGTAGTGATTTACGGTTATCAGGTGAAGTGAGTAATCGCTAGTATCTGTATCGTCATTAAAATATATCACTGTCATCATCATGATTCATCATTAGCACCATCATCATCATCATCTTCGTCATCACCATCGTCGTCGTCATCATCAATATCATCATCGTCGTCATGATCATCATCGTCGTCATCATCATCATCATCATCATCATCATCGCTGCCATCGTCACGTGATTACGGCTTGATACTGATTCATCAATCAGCTCATCATTTCTCTTCGTTTTCTGTTTGTCTTAGCTTCAGAAAAGCTAAAAATAAAAGTGATCAGGTGATGATGATGAGGAGGAGGATGAGGACGACGACGATGAATGATGATGGTGGTATCGCATTAGCTCCGGTAACGCAAGCGTTTCACACAGACAGTTGCACGTTTCATTTCTAAAAAAAAAAGTTTTGAAGTCAAACTAGCCACGTCGGTGATTGATTGTATGTAGCTAATGTCCGTGTGGATGTAATTTATTACCGTCGATGAAGCGAATTATTAATTAAGTCTTTTATTATTCTTTTAAGTCTTTATGCTAATTTTTATTTATCGATTGTATCTGCTTCCAATTATTATGATCGAAGTTGTTGTAATAATCATCATCATCACTTCAAACATCATTCGTTACCGTCATCATTATCAGCATCATCAGCATCATCTGCAGCGTCAGCATCATCATCGTCATTATCATCATCATAATCATCAGCATCATCATCATCATCATCTTCCTTGTTGACTTGTTTTAATAGAAGCTGCTGACAGTTGATCATATATATTAATAATTTGATTTTCTAAGAAGCTGATTAATTAATTTATTATATTATATTATTATAAAAAAGTTGATAATCTAGATTTATTTTTTTTTAATTTTATATTATTCAATTTTTACTTTTTTTTATTTTCTCACACTAAATAATCCTTTTATAATGTTTTCTGTTTTCTCGTTTGTTTAACAATACAAATAAAATAGAAAAATCCAATCCAATCTCGATCAATTTTTCTTTTTTTGTTTTTTACCAGATAAAACTGTGGAGAATTCCAGAAGACGGACTGACGAGAGATGTGACGAAGTGCGAGTCAGTCATGCGCGGTCACAGTCGGGCAGTGACGCAGGTGGAGTGGCATCCTTGTGCCTCTGATGTACTGCTCAGTGTTGGTCTTGACATGAAGGTGAATGATGATGATAGTGATAATGGTGATGATAATGATGATGGTGATAGTGATAGTGATAGTGATGGTGATGATGGTGATGGTGATGGTGATAGTGATGGTGATGATGGTGATGGTGATGGTGATAGTGATGATGATGATGATGATGATGATGATGGTGATGGTGGTAATGGTGGTGGTGAATGGTGAATGATGATGATGGTGATGATGATGACGACGATGATGATGAATATGATAGCGATTGTGACGGTGATGGTAGTGGTGGTGGTGATGATGATGATGATGATGGCGACGGTGCATTTTTAGAAGCATTAGCGATGTAATGAGCTTCGTTGCGATAGATTAATGAATTAATAGATTAGCGACCTTAAATCCATGAATTGATGAACATATATGGGCTGAATGTTATTGAGTGCGTTATGGAAGTTTATGGGTTGTATAAAGTAACTCACGTTGACGTATACAGTGTACATTTTTTTCCAGGTATTGTGATATTGAATTAATTTTTTTTTTAAATTATGATGGTGGATTTGGCGCTAAATCGATAACCTCCTAAGAAATTTGCGTTACTTCAATTATACGTTTGTGTGTGTTTATGTATGTGTTTGAATGGGTATATATTATGTATGTGTTTGTATGGGTATATATTATGTATGTGTTTGAATGGGTATATATTATGTATGTGTATAGTGTTTGTTTGTATGTATGGGTCTGTGTTTGTTTGTATGTTTTGGTTTCATTTGATGTTCCTGTTTTAATTAATTTCCTATTCGTTATATAGGATATGTAAAAAAAAAATCTTATGTCAACCAACACGATTTCAGAATGGCATATTCACGAGCCATATTCTTGAGATTAGCATAATGAGCTTAGGAATTTTATCAAAAAAGTCGACCTAGCGATATAATAATATCGGGGTTAAATTTTATGATGTGGGGGGTTTTTTAGGGTCACAAGTCACTGGTTGTTTTTTCTCCTGGTCAAACGCGATTTTTTTTAAAATTAATTGCAGTTTTTATAAACGAACATGTAAGTTTGCTTACATCAGAAAAAAGCGCGCTAAAACACAATAGAAATTACCATGCATCATCTAGGGATGTGCTGAGCGCACAAAACAAAATAGTTTTTTTCAAGTTTGCTCAACTGTCGTTTAAAGCTTTGACGGTTTTTAAAAAAAGTTTACAGCTAAACATGACCGAGGCTCAGAAGTCAACTTATTGCACAAACAACCGGCTGGTAATTAGTCAGACGAGCTTATTCGACACGATCGCGCTTTCTGAGATTAATAAGACCATAAAGTTGACATTTTCAATGAATTTATAAACAATGATTCGAAAATTAGTTAATTTGATTTCATCATCGACTTTTCAAAGTGCATGGTTTGGAACACACGCGTCGAGACGACGTTCATCGAAATAACACTCAGTGTCGTCATAACATCGGCGTTTTGGAGTCCCACCGGGAGCTCCTTTGCCACCCTGTGTAACTCCGGGGGAGACGCGACTGCCGGTGGTGGTGGTGGTGGCGGTGGTGATGGTGGTGGTCAGACTGTTGTGGTGGTTGAGCCGAGGACTGGAAGCTCTCTTGTGGTAAGTTTTTTTTGTCTTCTTCAAATAATGAGGTGGTTTTTTATGAATATTTTTATTCATGAATACTAAAATCTTTCGAATAAATCTCTTAAAAATAAGATGATGACGGAATTTGAACTGCCGACTATGTCAGTAACAGGCCATCTCCTAACCACTGAGCAGAGGCGTAGCTAAGGGGCAGGAGGACATATGTCCCCGGTGGCCATTTGGAATGGGGCACCAAAATCGTGTTGAAATTAAATCCTCTCCCCCGGTCATCAAGTTATTTCTGGAGGAAAAAATGGAAATTTTTCGTTTTCAGTGGCTCATTTTGTAGACCTTGTCCACGGGAGCCAAAAACACTAGCTACGCATCTGTTACTAAGCCGCTTGCGATTTAGGCTTTTGGTTACTACAGACAAGTAGACAACGCTAATAGTTTGGCACGAATTTACAATGATTCGTTAAGCATGGCGTGTTAAATTAAACGTTCAAATAAGAACCGAACCGATCCTTTAGAAGAACCGGATTCGTCGGTTCTAATGATCAGAACATTGCTCCATCATAATTTAATGAAGGCCGCTTAGTGCGTTTTCTCTCATTTCTTTTTAATCGAATAATTGGTTTTTTAATTTATATAAATATATAATTCAATCATGTTTTCAATAAATTCCGATTGGGTTATTCATCATAAAATATTTTGAATAAAAGAAATTTTTAAGAATTAAAAAAAAATTTCTAATATAGAGAACGAAATTAGAAGAGTCGCATTTTAGAGTGACAAAGATTTTCTTCGTGGCCGAGGACAAGCTGGTCGGTGTCAGTTCGCCGAAGTCGACAACATCATCATCATCATCATCATCATCGTCATCAGGATGCCTCGTGGTTCTCTGGAGTTTGGTCAGTCGATCAGCTGTTATGAAATTATCGATTATTTTTTTCACGAATTTAATAGTTATTATTAAATATTTGTATTTGTAACCACAGCTAATCCTCATTTTCATCTCTCTCTCTCTCTCTCTCTCTCTCTCTCTCTCTCTCTCTCTCTCTCTCTCTCTCTCTCTCCTCTCTCTCTCTCTCTCTCTCTCTCTCTCTCTCTCCCTCTCTCTTTTTTCTTTCTCCCTGTCTCTCTGTCTTCTTTTTCCACAACACACATCTTGACAGTTGTTTCCTTTAAACCAGTGTACGAAATAAACCAGAAATCAGCTATCAATTATCAATTGATGTCAACTGTAACTTCTTAAAGTGCATTTGTTGATGATAAAGGAAACGTACAAATAACTAAATAACAGTGCAGAAATGACTGTTTTTTGTTTTTTTAAACGTATGTTATCACCCGGAAATTGACGTAAATTCTAAATTCATTATACGCGTTTTAGCTTGTGGCTATTCGTGTGCGTGAAACTGTGCATGTGTGAGTGTGACTATGTGTAATTGTGTGTGTGAGTGTATTTGTGTGTGTACGTGGTGTGAAAGAGATAATTAATCGAGATCAGAGTGGATACGAAATTAATTCCATCTCCGCTCGTCTCCACGATCTCTTCTGTTTTCACTCCAGCTTGTAGCAGCTTGCCTTGTCCCTCAACCCGGAGAAAAATTTTCGCCTTACGTTACCCAAAAAGTTAAATTCTTCTCCCGTGGTCAGCCCCCCCCCCGTCCTACGAAATTCTATGCCGTGAACCCCCCCCCCCACCCCCGCGGGTTTTCCACGAACTCATTCACGTGTTTTTTTGACCGCACGTGGTCGTTTCTAGAGAATTACGCAATTCCAAATGCTCTTCGATACCAAGAACTTTCAATTTTAGCATTTCTCCGTATTTATCACATTCGTGATAAAACGACGCAACTGTGATTAAATCGGACAGCTCGTGTGCGTGATCGCGCGGTTCCTTTAATTTCATTGTTGTTTGTTTGTTTCGTTCGCAAAACTATCTCTGGATTGTTTACAATGTGAGAGAACGAGACAATGAGGTCTCGTTCAGTCTTGTTCAGCGAGAATTTTCAATCTTCATTCGACTACATCTTGTCGTTCTTTCTCGATAATTTACTTTAAGAACGAACGAGTTAGTCAACGAACGAACGAACAAGGAAAAAGAAAGTGACAAGCAGACATACGCACTGATAACTTGTCAGATATTATAAAGGAACTGAAGGGTGGATTAATGGATGGATAGATTGACGTATGGATGGGTAGACTGGTAGATTTATTGATGGATTGACATATGCGTATATAGATGGACAGATTGATGGCTGGCTGGATGGATGGATGGATGTATGGATGTATGGATGGATGGATGGATGGATGTATGGATGGATGGATGGATGGATGGATGGATGGATGGATGGATGGATGGATGGATGGATGGATGGATGGATGGATGGATGGATGGATGGATGGATGGATGGATGGATGGATGGATGGATGGATGGATGGATGGATGGATGGATGGATGGATGGATGGATGGATGGATGGATGGATGGATGGATGGATGGATGGATGGATGGATGGATGGATGGATGGATGGATGGATGGATGGATGGATGGATGGATGGATGGATGGATGGATGGATGGATGGATGGATGGATGGATGGATGGATGGATGGATGGATGGATGGATGGATGGACGGACGGACGGACGGACGGACGGACGGACGGATGGATGGACGGACGGACGGACGGACGGATGGATGGACGGACGGATCGCTTGATGGACGGCCAGACGAGTGAGTTTGCAAACGTACGAGCGTCGAACCGATCATCTTAGGAAAGGAATCGAATCTTTTGTTTATTTAGAATCGATTAAATAACTTCCATAACGTGTGTCTTATATCAGATGAACTTCTAACGTCTACACTTACACTCGCACCTTTAAACCTGTAGCGGTTGATGAAACAATTCCATCATAAGTAACAACAGGAATAATAATAATAACAATACTAACAATAATAACAGAAATATTATAACCTACCGTTTAAGTTTTAAGTAAGCTGCGTAGGCTGATAATAAAAATAATAATAATAATAATAATAGTTCTATATTTATGCTATATGCACTTATGTAGACTGCGTAGTAAGTAGTGACGCATTGCTTAGTTAGTTTCAGATAAAAGTTACAGACCAACGATACAGAGTTACACATTATTGTTATTTAACGTTATTTAACGTCGGCTTTACAGGAGAGGAAACTCAACAATAGCGTTTTAAAAGTGTTGAAGAAGGAGGTCGTAGCTTCGTCTACAATAGGCTCCGTTGTTCCAATTGTGTTCTACGATCGTCAACAGCAGATACTCTACATCCTACAAAAGGTTGGTGGTGCCAGTGTTTACTATTTTTTGTACTACAATATACACAGTGTTTACTATTTATTGTACTGCAATATACACAGTGTTTACTATTTATTGTACTACAATATACACAGTGTTTACTATTTATTGTACTACAATATACACAGTGTTTAGTATTTATTGTACTACAATATACACAGTGTTTACTATTTATTGTACTACAATATACACAGTGTTTACTATTTATTGTACTACAATATACACAGTGTTTACTATTTATTGTACTATAATATACACAGTGTTGACTATTTATTGTACTAAAATATTATACATGGAGTTTCCATAATTATTGGTAAAACGGTTTTATTGTTTTATAATATAACGTACTAGCAAGATTTTTCGACTACAAAAACTTTAATTAATACACCGATTTTTTAAAAACCTTTTCCCTCCATGCCAAATTTTGTAGAGATTTTTCTAGCGGTTTGGGTGTGATAAACAAACAAACAAACAAACAAACATTGCCCGTATATGTATATATATATATATATATCGATTTTTTGTTGTTTACTTTTAAATTATAACTGATAGTTTAAGAAATGAAGAATTTCAGCATTTAAGAAAAGAATTTGTACTCGTCTGATTTGTTTGTATTGAATCTTCAATAAAATAATATTAATATTAACCTGTTATCTATTTACTTGCATAATTAAGTTTTTAAATTTAGTAGTTATATTATTTATATACACAGTTTATTATATTTACCAACTAATTATAATGTATAATTAATTGTATTATATCCAACAATAATCAATATTTCACACCTATTTCATTATATATTTACATATTATTAATTAGACTGTGTATTGAATTGAATTGAATTTCTGGTCAATATATTTGTCAATGGCTTTTAAACAGTAAACCTATCTAAAAGGAACGCAAATCGCTCAAATATTTCCACACGTTTTTTAACACACTAATTACTAAGTTGAAGTTTAACAACGCTAACCACATTACTTAACGAAGTTAACGTTTAACCACTCAAACTACATTACTAAACGAAGTTAACTTTTAAAGACCCAAACCACATTACTTAACAAAGTTAACGTGTAACCACCCAAACCAAATTACTTAACGAAGTTAACGTTTAACCACCCAAACTAAATATCTTAACGAGGTTAACGTTTAGCCACCACTAAGTCACATAAGTTCAAAAATAGTTGTTTTTGTATTTCTCGAATTAATGGTATTATTACCTGTCGCATAATTTCGTTGAGTGGTGGTGGTGGACAGTGTTGATATATAATATAAAATAACTTTGGATGAATCGTTCTGGGTGTTCTTGGCGTGGATATTAAGCGCTAGAACTTTGCTGATCACATCAATCCTAGGTGACCTGGTGCCTGGATTGCAAATAAAGGAATTGCGCGTTTTAATAACAACTGGTTCATATATCTTTTTTTGCTTGTTATTGCCATTATAATCCTCGTCGTCGTCGTCGTCATCATCATCCTGTTAGTTACCGTTGTCATGGTGATTATGTTTACTTTTTTAAGACGGGGCATATGAAATTAATTGCGTGATTGATTAATTACAGCTATCCTGCCTGTTGGTTTAATAGTGGTGGTGATGATGATGATGATGATGACGATGACGATGACGATGACGATGATGATGATGATGATAATTATTATGATGATGATCATTATGATGATAATTAGGATGATGATGATAATGATGATGATGATGATGACGACGACGTAGACGACGACGACGACGACGATGATGATGATGATGATGATGATGACGACGACCACGATGATGCTAATAACGATAAGGATAAAGAGTAAAGACGATGAAAATGATTTAAATAATGTCTGAAAAGGGGTTGGTTCTTTATAATAATAGGAACAATTAAAAGGCCAACGTTATTAGTAATAGTTAATCAGCAGCACAAATTCTTTTTTTAAGTCGTTTTATAAGTATTTGTATTTTTTAAATATATACAATATATACGTTAGAATTTCTTTAGTTAATAATAGCTATTTTATAATTATTTATTTATTTTTATAAATTTGTCTTATCAAAAGGGCGACAATCACATCAGAAGTTTGAAAGTAACCGATGAAGAACCTTTTCTGCTCAACTTGAACGAATATCAACTTAATTCTACATCTTTTCGTTCAGTCGGTAGGTGGATAGTTACTTAGTTGGTTGTTTGGTTAGTCAGTCAGTCAGTCAGTCGGTCGGTCGGTCGGTCGGTCGGTCGGTCGGTCGGTCAGTCAGTCAGTCAGTCGGTCAGTCAGTCAGTCAGTCAGTCAGTCAGTTGGTCAGTCAGTCAGTCAGTCAGTCAGTCAGTCAGTCAGTTGTTAATATCAGTTTCATACATATAGCTAGTTATCCGGGAGATTGGAGTTTATTTTTGGTGTCTGTCTGGCTGATGATTAAAAAAAAAAATACTACCTCTTGATGGTACTCGATCAAACCAGCTTAAAATGAAATTGATGATATTCTAGTATAAAACATTTGAATTCAATTTAATTAACGAATTATATTATATAAATTTAAATTACGGAAAATTTATTTATGTTGTTGAATATTTTATTACATCATATTATATGATATATATATCTATTGATTTATACTATAAATATTTTAAACAGCTCTAATGCCAGTGCGTGGCCTTGACCTATCGAGAAACGAGACAGCTCGTTTGTACAAAACTCATTCTTCGAAGAATATTTGTGAAGTTTTCTCAATAACGTCTTCAGCTAAGGTGATTCTTTCTTTCTTTTTTGTTAAACAGGTTTCTGATTATTCATTAATAATTACTTGAAACATTATTGATCTCATTTTTATTTAAATTTTGTGTGACTCGTTAATGGGGAGAGAACCCAGCGGTGGGAGGGGATTGTGGTAAATGGGAGGGGGGTTGTGATAGGCTGTGTCGAGGTCATACCACAAAACAAAAAATTTGAGATTTAATTAGGATCCAAGAAAAACAAAAAAAAGCTAATTTTTTTTCTATTTCACTTTAAAAATCCATAAAAGCCGAGATTCACTTTTAAATCCGAAAAGTTTTCTGTAGTTTTGCTTTTAGACAATTAAAACAATTTATTGGTAGAGATGTAGTCTTTATGGGGGATGATTGAGGGGCAGACCATTTATAAGCGGAGGGGGGGCTGTCGAGTAGGGACTCAAAGAAGAGAGGGGAGACAGGGATTCAGAAACACAATCAACGTTTCATGTAATTAGTACAAAATTTAATTTCCTATAATAATATTATTTTTTATTTTTATCATTTGCAAACAACCATCGACTGCTAGTGATGTCCTTGATCGTTACTGTTATTATTAGTTTGGGTCAAGTAGTTATTTACCGTTATGAGTGGTTATATGTATACATTGTACAAATAATGACCCATAGCTTTTGTGACTTCATATTAGCTTCTGAGGACTGATTGGCTGTGATTATTCGTCATGGAAGTTGGACCCGAAATGACCTGCAATGAATAATTTATGTAAACAAATATTTAATTTACTAGTTTAATCAGTTAAGTGTTCTAATAATTATAAAAAAAATGGTGGTGATGACGATGCTGATGGTGATGATGATGATGATGTTGATGATGGTGCTGGTGACGGTGATGACGGTGACGATGACGATGTTAATGGTAATAATGATGTTTTTGATGATGGTGTTGGTGATGATGTTGCTGATAGTGATGGTAACGAGGATGATGATGATGATGAATAGTGATGATGTCTTAACTGAGTGCTAGGAAATATTTTCGTTGTAATTAATTAATTAAAGCCACCCGGGTCCTCTTAGTTGATTTAATTGTTGTCGTGACACTCATTCATCATCATCATCATCATCATCGTCATCACCATCATTTCATCATCATCAACACCATCGTCATCTGCATCAATCATTATCACGACCAAACTGAGTTTCGCATATAAATAAATGTTTAATAACTTGAAATTGATTTTTTCTCCGTTTTCGGAGCTGAAAGTAAAATTTATATAAAACCATTTTTATTATAATAAATAATAAAAAAAACACTTAAAAGTAAACTTTTATGTCTTTTCAGTTTCGTTTGGCTCGTTTCCATAGTTTTGTTATGGTAATTTTTGATTTCGTGTAAATGTAAAACTGTCCTTGCATCGTACTTCAACAGGTAACTGAGCAGGTGATATATCAAAGTCCAACCTGTACAGCTGATCAGTGGTTTCAAGGTGAAGCTGTGTCTCAAGTGGGTGGTTACTTTGTCGTTTCACTCTCACTGATTCACTCACTCACTCACTCACTCACTCACACACACTCACTCACTCACTCACTCACTCACTCACTCACTCACTCACTCACTCACTCACTCACTCACTCACTCACTCACTCACTCACTCACTCACTCACTCACTCACTCACTCACTCACTCACTCACTCACTCACTCACTCACTCACTCACTCACTCACTCACTCACTCACTCACTCACTCACTCACCCACTCACTCACCCACCCACACACCCACTCACCGACCTAATTTAACGCAATCTGATTTCAACAGCCATCTATCACACAATTGTTAACCCAGCCCGCATCATTTATATTTCCTTAATTGATAAAAAAATTTTTAATAAATAAAAATTTCGCAGACGACATCACCACCACCCCCACCACTACCACCACCCGTTAAAAACAACCACTTATTGAAATCTTCCGTCATGTCCTCTTCATTCCTACATCTCACCTTCTCCTCTCCCAAACTCGACAGAAAGTCCAAAGATGTGACAGACTCTCAAAAGTGGGTGACGTTTCGTTTTATGTCACGTTTTGTTTCATGTCACGTCATTGGTGTCACACGCGAGATAATTAATGTCATACATGATTTTTAACTGCTATTTGACAGCGGCATGTCGTTATATTGTCTCGTCAGTACAGCTATTAAAACGGCTTGTGTCTTTATATTTTCATGTCTATTTCTATTTTCAAACACTTTCCATTACTGGAGAAATACTGTATTAACAAAAGCCTTACATAAGTTATGTCACATTGGTACATGTTACTACGTACAGAGGTTATGTCACTACGGTACAGAGGTTATGTCAAATCGGTACAGAGGTTATGTCACTACGGTACAGAGGTTATGTCACTACGGTACAGAGGTTGTGTCAAATTAGTGCATGTCACACATTTAGGCCACTAAGATGGGTTCAGTAAGAATGAATGCATAACTAGCATAACACCTTCGAATAACATGAAATCATTAATAATTTGTTTATTTCTTGTGAACTTTTCGAGCACCAATTTAATCTTTTTGAAGATATTTGAAGATTATTTATTTATAATTCACGTAATGGATTAGCAAGTTTTATTTAAACCGGTGTTTGCACGCACATACAACAAAATCGCATGTCGAAATCGATTTAGCGTCAGGCAAATTATCCATAAATTGAGTTGAAATTTTTTTTTTTTCTAAATTGCAACCGACAGAAATGTTGTCATGAATTTAGCAAACCCCGTTGATCCACGACTTTGTATTGTACCGTGTAATATGAAATAGAGTTGTGTCTTGAATAGGGGGGGGAGAGAAGGGAGTTTACTAAGAGGTCAAACAAGTTGTGGTGTCTTCAAGAAAGAAGACGATTGTAAATGCGAGTTTTGAAGCAAGCAGGTGATAAAAAGTATAAAATTTTCAACGAATTGGACAATAACATAGAAAGCATTATTATTATTATTATTATTATTATTATTATTATTATTATTATTATTATTATTATTATTATTATTGTTATTGTTATTGTTATTGTTATTGTTATTGTTATTGTTGTTGTTGTTGTTATTGTTATTGTTATTGTTATCGTTTTCGTTTTCGTTTTCGTTATCATTATCATTATCATTATCATCATCATCATCATCATCATCATCATCATTATTATTATTATTATTATTATTATTATTATTACCACCAGAATAGCTGAAATGTTTATTTAGTTCATTATTATACGATCTACATAAAGTAGGGGGGCTGTAATATGTACTCCATAATAGTGCAAGTAAGAAAATTAGAAGTTTTATTGACAATTTTTTTAAATTTCTTTCTTCCTTAGAACCAACGGCTTCTGCGGATCTCAGCAGGACGTGCACCAAACAAGACACGGCCAGCTTCACTTCTCTTATTCAGACGTTCCTCTGAGCAACAGCGATGCTCAGACCTCCCCGACGCTTCTATCGCCGAGAGCGCCGAAAATGACGAACGGGGACCGTCTCGGTAGCTGCACGTCGAGCGAACAAGAGCCGATGAGTCACAAACACCACCACCAGCCGGTCTCGTTGGCTAAGAGCATACAAAACATGGCTTACAAGCCGCCGAATGGCGGCGGCGGTGCGAATAATCTCCGAATGGGAGTCTCGTCGCCACCGCTCGTTATGGCTGAACTGCCGAAAATCGTTTCCTTGAAAAGTATGTCTCCTCCTCGTCTGAAAGCCAGTCACAGATCCCCGACCGTGAGTGCAGTTCGTATGAGGAGGATGAAGCAAAAAGAGCTTCTCTGCAACTCTTCTTCCTCTTCGAGTTCCACCGAGGCTCTGGACAGTGTCGGCAAGATGGAACGGTGGAATGAAAACCCTCTGTACTTTCAGTCGTCTCAAAAACCTCGGAAATACCCACCTTGCCCTAGAAATAAATTGAGAGGAGGTCAGGCTGACGGCCAAAGGAGAGCGAGTCAGATGATCACCAATCGGTGCTCTGTAGTAGATTTTGCCCCTCTCGATAGCGCCCTTGACGACGTCATTAACCATCATCAAAACCTTTCCAAGTCCAGTAGCGATTTGCTGTTCGAGATAATGAAGAGGGAGGTTCCGCTAAGTAACAGTAAAAATAATAATAATAATAACAATAATTCTAGTAACAATATCAACAATAACTCAAAAATCAACCACCAATTGAATTTCAATCACCTCAAAACGATCTTGCCTTCCAACAACAACAACAATCCGATTGAATTCAACGGACAACCGAAATCGCTTCTCTCCAAGAACCGGACCGATCAATGCTCTTTCCAGTTATACAATCAGCCAGTTGCCAACTACTACAGCACGACGAACTTGAACCAGACAGTCCACCACAACAACCCGATCCTCAACGGCTACCCGGACGAGGGACAATACAGGTCCGCATTCTCTGTCGTCAAGACGTCTAAAACATCTCCTCCGCTTGCGAACAACTCCTCCGGCTTCCCTGTCTCACACAATTCCAGGTATATCGACCACGGACACACGAAACCTACCGGTAATAGTCAAGATCGCTGGAGCAGATCCAACAGCAACTTCTACTCTAATGGCCAGCCGTTGAAACTGGATCAGTACGACAGAGTTGCCGAAACGAAGAATAACAACTCTGTCTGTAGTCGTTCGTCGCGCCTTCATAGAGCTTCTTCTATGAAGGAATCAACCACGGACGAAAACTCGTACCTGACCCGACCAATACCGGTCAAGTACTTCCCACCGTACAAGCAGCACAAGTTCAACCAGAGTACTCCTCAGCTCATAGCCACGACCACAACGGAGCTGTTCCACCCGCTCGTCTCCGCTCCGCTCCGGCCGTCGCTCCACACCATAACCGAGAACGACATGAAATTTCGCTCCATCGCCGGTCCCCTCTCTTCCTCCTCGTCTCTCAATTCTGACGTCACTCTTCGGTCGGACGGCTCGACTGTGGACTACGAACTCGAGAAGAACGACCTCAGAGAGGTCAGCCCTGAGGCACGAGGTCAAAGTTTTCAAAGTTTTCAAAGTTTGGTCAGTTCGAATTCAGCTGGTGCCGGTCATAAACGTTCCAGTAGTTTCGTGTATGCTTCTGGACCTGTCAATAACGAAGGAGTAAGTTGCTTCTAGTTCTAGTTTAGTTTTATTTCTAGTTCTAATTTTAGTTCTAGTTCTAGGTTTAATTCTGGTTATAGTTTTAGTTCTAATTATAGTTTTAGTTTTAGTCCTGTTATAGTTTAGTTATAAGTATTCATAATTATATATAATTTAGTCTCTAATGCATACAGTCTGTATCCTGAAAACATTTGAGATGAGTGTGACTATATTTAGTCATAGCACTTCTATGTTATTATTTGCATCTCATGAAATCATTTAAAATCTCTAATCTATTTAATATTTAAAAAAAAAGTTTTTTGTTTTCCTATAAAGGTTTTCGCAAACTGGTCAAACCGCCGCGGCTCACATCAGGAAGATGAAATCAGTAAGCTGAGGAGAGAGCTGACTAACAGAGAGGTCAGAATTCGAATGCTGGAAGAAAAGCTGAGATGCGTGAACGCTGCAAATTAATTGATTGAATGACTTATTTGATTGATTTTACAATCAGTCTGTCGAGCCTTCTTATGCAATCTGCCTCATCTTTCTGATTTTTTTAAAAAATCTTTTTTTTTTAATTTTTCAATCAAAGATAATTTATCTTATTTCCAGTTTTTTTAATTATTTTTTTGTTAATATTTATAATTGTTATAAATTATAATTGTTATATATGTATTAATTATTATTACTAGTGATGGGGTTTTTATGGTCACTGCATTGTGACTGATTCAAATATATTGCAAATTGTTTCTTTACAATGCCAGACATTACGTTGGCCTTCACATGAGAGAGAGCCTTATTAAATCCGATTCTGTTGCTTTCATTTATTATTTTTTTGTATTATTTTTTTGTATTATTTTTTAATTTTTTATATATCCTTGAAGATCGTAGTTTCTTCAGCTCTTCAATATGACTGACCGTCCGTTTAATTTTACGTGGTACTGTATTGCGTTAATCGTTTTAACTGCAAATTGTTTGTTTTTTCGATCTTCTTTTTTCGTGTACATATAAGGATGAATGAAACCATTCATTTGATCCTTGCGCTTAGTTTCTGAAAGTGCTTCCAATCTTCGAGCAAGTGTTCTGATATATCACACACGGCTGACTGTTTGTAGGCCTTCAAGATTGACATTGATGAACGATTCATGCGACATCTAGAAGTAAAAGGAAAAATACCAGAATTTCTTAAACTTGAATGATTTCCTTAAAGTCATTAAATGAGACATCTAGCGATTGAAACAAAATACAATAAAAAACGTTTCTTCATTTTTTTTCATTTAAAATCAATAATAATTCAATTTTAAATTATAAATGAATTTGAAATACTTGTTGAAAATGAGTCTTCTCCCGGAAGGATAGAAGGAAAAGTTGCCGAGAGCAATCGAAGCGGTGGCTCTCACGATTTCCGTTTTGAAACCGAAGAATGCAAATAAGAGATCGATCGTTTCAGGGGATATGAAAGCTTCCGGGATACCTGTGAAGAAATTAAGAAATATTCAATTATCGATTATTCGATTCGGCTGTAATTTAGGATTTAATTACATAGGAGCTGGTTACACTTTACAGAATTATGGATATATTAGACTTGAAAACTTTCTCACCCCTTTGCAATTGAAAACTTGAATTTCAATGAACATAATATGGATATGTGAGATTTGTTGGTACATTAAAGTAGAGTTGTTTGCGGTAAAATTTAAATTTAATTTTAAGCAAATACTAAGGAGTTCCGTTATCTAGAGTAATTTAGACTCAGGTTTCGGTCTGTAGAGGTAAAGGCTGAATTGGCTGAGTAGGAAGCACATAAGTACTTCATGTCGTGGATCAAAGTTTGATCCTTTTAACTGTCCCTCCTCCTTTATCCAGGCTTGGGACTAGCTCGCAATTAGCGAGGCGGAGTTTAGCTATTTCATGGGTGTTGTACAGCATTTATGAGAATTTTGATCTTGGGGGGTTTTAAATATTTGGTTGGTCTCTTGGCTTCGTTATACTTACCTAAAACTTTATAAGTTTTAAGGATCGTTGTTAAGAAGTTTGAAGTTTCACTCAAAAAGTTTGAAACGGAAACTGAACATTTAATCAACCTGAACTCATGTGCGAGAGACAAGCAACCAAATCCAGCACTTGGGCTATGACAAAATCGCGGTCGAGATGATGATGATGATCGAGAAGAGTGCTCTGATGAACTGAATAAGAAGAAAGTGTTTTTGAAGACGAGCTACTTCTTGGAGGTTTGTCATTTTTCGACGGCGTTGGCCCTTTGCTGAGCAGCGCCAGGATATCTGACAAGATCTGAATGCCTGCTGCTGAAGAAAATGCTGGCTGTTGATCGCTTAGAACGTCCGCTAGGACGACTACCTGGTAACGAATGTTTGGAATTTTTTGAGTGTTTTTAACATTGTATGGTCTATGGGTTGGCAGAGATTCACACTGTTAGTTAATATAAACATCTTTAAAAGTAAAATTCTGAGCTACTAACTGCTTCATTTCTGAACCAATGTTTTAAAATTTCCTGCATTCGTAGCATTTTTTAGGGAATGTTTTAGTATAAAATCGTAAATAATTCAATGTTGAGTTAAGCTTTATTCCTAATTTTTTTTTCATTTCCAAGAAGTGTACCCGTTGTTATGCGGTTAAGAAATTTAACCAAAAAAAGAGGAAAAAAACAGCCGCTAGGAAACTTGAAATTTTTATGAGACACATTTTTATGATTCTATGATTACTGATCGTGAATAATAGATTGAGGATGAGCATTGGCAATTTTCCAAGACAGGTAAGTTTGTATACGGGGTCTATATCGATCAGGATGAGTTTTGTTTGGTTCTTATCTTAACCAAAAAATATGACAGATCGACTTCATCATCACAGAGTTTTAACCATAATATTAGAAATAATTAATTAGTCATTTGTTAGTATTGTTTGTAGCTGGTTGTGGTATAAAACAATACCAATTTTGTGTGGTGATGTGAGAAAGACCAGCCCCACATAAAAGTTTTGTAGGAGGTGCAACTTGGGATGATTTAAGGCGTTATTATCTTACTAGATGACATTTTAAAATTACTATGCTTCTTATAATGCTTGAATCTAAATCTACGGTAAGTTTTTACTCTGAGCTTTTAATGTATTTCAGTAACGTTTTAAAATAAAATAAAATAAAACAAAATAATTATTTGAAATTGAAACCTGAAATGCGGAACTGGCTCTGATCAGCAAATCCTTCGAGTCTAAGAGATCAGAGAAATCTGAAAACTGAAAGTTCATACGACATTCAGAAGTCTGGTTTCTACTCCAGAGCTTTGACGTTTTAGAACGGCACGGATCTTCTGGCAGTTTCATCTGAAGTTTCTTGGCAATGTCTTTGTTCTTATAGAAGAGATCGGCCAGGCATGCACCAGCCAGGGAGCGCATGTCTGAACCGCTGGAAAGCTCTCTGAGTTCTTTGTGAAGAAATCTAACGATGTACGGAAGCTCGGTAGATATTAATGTCAACATTATTTCTTTGTTTCCTGAAATAAATCGAAAGAATCGATTTAAGAAATTAAAAAAAATCTTTTCTTGGATAGTTTATGCAGCTATTAAAATGTACAGCAGATGTATACTGTGTTTACCGACGACAAGCTTTGTTACTACTCTGGCAGCATTCAGTCGAAGATTTTTAGATTTCCCCTTGTTCTTTATGATTCTGAGCACGACTTCGTGACCAAAGAGCTCAACCATTTGATGTTGGAGATGCTTTTTCGGCAGATTTCCTACGCCCAGTAACAGACAGCCGATTGCTTGAAGAGATTCGACGTAGATGGCTTCCAAGTTTTCGGATTGCAAAATCTTCAAAAATCCTGCAAAAATTACGCAATAAAAGCCTATTAAACTAATCATCATATAATAAAAATGAAATCGTTATAAATAAAACATAATTACAAATATGTAACCTTGAAGAGCATAAAGTTTATGCTCTTTCGTCAAAGCCTCAGTGTATGGAAGGCGAGCCAGACATTGTATGGCCTTGGCGATGAAGAGATCGAGGACGCGAGAGTGATGGTAGAAATAATTCGTAAATGTCCCCCCTCCGATCTGCTCTGCCACCTGCCTTTGATTGTCGGTACCTGACTCTGCGACCAGCCACAGAACAGAGATGGTCTTCTCTCTCAGCACTACGTTTGATATGTGCGTCGTGTTTTTTATCAGATCCCTGACAAGGCCGGAATCGAAGTAGATCAACTGAGTGTTCAGGTTACCATCGAGCAGGCTGTACAGAGCCTCTATGGCGTTTGTTTGGACTTCGATAGAATTTGTCTGAATTTGATTCGTCCGTGTATTTTATTTCGAATTCTAAATAATATACTTTTAATTTAAAAATTTTAAATTATAAATAATTTATTTTTAAAATACTTTCATAAGTTTGGTCAACATGTGGGCAACGTTACAGTCGACGAATGTATTCTGGTTGACCGTGGTACCCGTAGAGAGTTGACGAATGGCTTTGGAGACACACGAGAGCTGTTCACGACGGGATTCGTCAATTTGTTCTAGAAGTTTCGAGAGAACAATAAAGTTGCCTTTGACTTCTGCAAATTGATTCTGCAGAACTGGTTTTGAATCGCAGATGTCGCCAAGAGCTTCTATCAGCTTGTTTACTGTTTCTGTATGGCCCGAAGACATCTATTAATGATTTTAAAAACACTATTTAACTATCCATATTATATTTTGTTTGTTTTATAATGCACAAATACAGAAACAGTAATGTGCAAAACTGTAACATATCATTATAGAAACAGTATTCTAGAAGTAGTAGAAACAATGTGGATATAATATATCCACTCTTTAGAAATAGTTCTAAGCAGATCTAAAGGCTAAATACTTGCAATCATACCAAATGATGTTCGATAGTTTTCACTATAGAGCAGATCAATTTAGACTTGGCAACTTCATCGACCAGAATGCTTTCTTGCGAAAGACATATAAGAAGTTCAGCACTGAGCAAGAACATTTTATTTCGAAGGCATTGACAAACTGGATCTTTTCTCTCCAGTTTACACTGCTGCACGCTTTCACTTTGCTTCTCTGGACTGTCGAATCTATTGAGAAGCTTCGACATTTCCACAACAATTCCGCAGTTGATCACCTGTTCTCTGGCTCTTTTCAGGTTTGAGACCAGGGGCATGAGGGTCGACAGGAGGTCGTATATTGCTGCGTCGGTCAGGGGAGGAGCAGTCTTCTTCATTCCACTGATTATCGATCTGGTTATTTTCTTCTCCACCACTTTTAGTCGGATCTGTTCTACTGAATCGTCGTTCTGCGTTTGATTGTTTTGGTTTAATTAATTAATTAATTAATTAATTCAATAAATAAATTTCAGTTAATTTGAAGTATAATTTGAGAAACGTTCATACCTCTTTATCTGAATTCAAGGTTTGCTCTTCCGAGATTGCTGGTTTGCGTTGCTCTTCGTCTTCCAGCATGAATCCGCTTTGAAATAAATTTGAACTTGAACTCAACAAGACGTTCGCATGCTCGGATTCATTTCTTTTATCCTGTTTATTATCATCAGGTACTGTAGGGCTTACAAGAAGATCATGCCTGATCATCCTATTCAACCACTCAAATCCTTGAAGTAGCTCGTTTTCAAAATCAGATCTCAACTGTTTGTCCAAGTGATTCCACAAGCCTATCTTGTCGGAACTTTCTAAGGCCAGGTACTTCAACATCTGCCAGCGCTTGTGATCAAGACAGAGATCGAGAACGCTCTGACCTTTGGCATCCAATGCTTCTAGTGACGCTCCGCTCTGCACTAGGCATTTGAAGATTTCAAATTTGTCGCTCAGAACAGATAGAAGAAGACCAGTCAGCTGATCACTATCTTGAGTCTTTAATTCCATCAGTAGTGGATCTTCCTGGATAATTCTCGCTAAAACGGTAATTCAACTCTCAATTTTTAAGCCATTTTGATAAAAGTATCTGAACTCTGAACTTTTTTTTAAAACGGTTTAGGCTATGAAAAGCAAACCAAAAACATTTGGACTTGGCTACTATTAAAATGTTATAGTATGATATAATTTTGTTTCATTTTTATACATTCATTGTATATATATGACTCAAAAATATAAATTATAAAAAAATTGTATAATAAACTCTTAGGACTTGGAACAGTGAAATTACTGATCACAACGACAAAATGACTTGTTGAATCACATAATGTTTTTTAATTACATTCAAAATGTTAAAAATCGTACACGTTTTTCTAATAGCCCGCACTAACTAACTTACCAATTATGTTCAGCTTGCCAACCTGTACGCAGGTATGAAACGGAGCTAGCTTCTGACCGGGGCAGAAGGTCCCCATCTCCACTGCCGACATCTGCTCCAGAGGATCCAGTGAGGCTTTCTCTTTGTTTTTAGTTTTTTTACTGTAAAATTTTTTAAGCGTGAATTTTTCTTATTAAATGTGGTTCTTCTCTTCGAGTAAAGAATGTTTAAGAAAACTAAGTCATTTCAACTTACGCTTTTTTGTTGAATTGTATCGCAAAGTTTTTAAGCTTAAATATTTCCATAGCTTTGAGTAAATGGGTTTTAAATAAAAAAAAATTAATTGTTTTGTTTATAAACACGAGTGAATTAAAAACGCCAAAAACTATTTAAGAAAGTCGTTATTTTCTCAAGCAAGTCAAAGATTGTACCTATGTAGGTAGCTATATACTTATATAGGTACCTATATTGCTAGACCACGAATCACATCACACGAAATAAGCATATTTTTGTTTTATACGTCTTATACGAATCTGCAGGAACGATAATTTTTGATGAGGCGATCATTTCTAATACTAATTATTTGCTGCATTGAATATATTCGATATTTAATGTTTGATTTGAAGAAAGAAAATCCGTAAAAATATTGTTTTAGAGGTAGACAGAAAAACTTGAATTGAGCCGATAGATGGCTTTTTCCATAACTATAATCAAATTAGTTTTCCTGAATTGTTGCATGTTTCCTACCAGCTCAACCAGCAGCGATCAAATTCTTAAAGAGAATTGTCTAACAAATCGAGTTCAGGTTTTGTTTAATTTTTCAATTTCTACTATTGCGTCGTGCGCTCAGTGGCGTAGCGAGGGGGCAGCCGCCCCGGTCGCCGGTGGATAGGTGCTGCCAAAGGGGGGCGTAATATCAACAGCGGCAAAAGTGTATAAGGTTTTGAATTTTTTTTTTTTGAAAAGTACCTATAACTCCCTCTCTCCGGTCATCAGCTAATTTTGAAAAAACATCCTAGCTACGCCACTCCATACGCTTATTAATGAATGTGAATCTAAAATAAACGAAAAATAGCGGTTTTTTTGTTGTTGTTAAATGGCGTGCTCTCAAGGTGTTTTTGTAAAAAAAGAGAAAAGACGTTTCCATTCGACACTCAAGAAGAACACCTGAAAGATGGGTGGGGGGCATTGTAGCGTGAGAAACGTGTAACTTTTCACCTTTCCAGTGTTTCTTATATCTCGCAACAAACCCTCTTTGTTTTAGTATAAATTCTCTTTTTTAGAAATTATGTAGATAGAAAAACCTTAAAACTCGAACAGTCTGCAATGGCATTTCAACCTTAAAAGACTTATTCCGTTTATGTGAATCATCTTCTAATTTTAAGAATACATGAAAAAATCTCCTGTGATTTATGAAGTATAGTCCTGAATGTTGTTGATAAAATTGATAAGATGCATGTAAAACTCTTGTTTCTGGCGCTGGTGTGGACAATAACCACGTTCGATATACTCAGAGGTATTAAGCATTTTTCGTACCATTTTTTATCATGTTTTTTTTTGTTCGTATGAAGTTCAGACCACTTTAGGCTATTTCCAGGAATTAAAGTAATCTGTTTTTAATTTAATTCATTGATTAACATATTCGTCTTCGCTAATTTTATATGAAAAAATTACAAAACGCAATAAACTTGAAAAAGTGAAAGCAATCCACTTTTTTACGCAGTAATTCAATTTTTTTTTTACTCTCTCCATATTCCAGCTCTCTCCCACGACACAGCGTTCAGCTCCTGTCTCCCCCGGGTGACCAGCAGGTGAGTCAGACGTGAACGCCCATGCCGACTTGCCGTGTTTATCCACCAGGCACCAAAAGCCCGTAAAAATATTTAAATTGAAGGCCAGTGTAAACAGTAGTCCGTCCTGTGATGTATGGCTGCAATGCATAGGATCAGCCTATCTGGAATTGCTTTGGACTTTTTAAGTGGGCCCGCTCTTCAAGGCCGCTGTACTCCCAGTACCTTAGGGAGAAAAAAATGGAGTTTTTGTTTGTTTCAGCAATTCATCGCAATATTAAAGTGGTGATTATTCATCAAGGACGTGTTAAAAAGTCGAATGAAACGTTTCTACAAGTAGTTTGGAACAAAATTAATTGCTGAATTGATACGAGGCGGTAATTTAAAGCAATAAAACGAGGAGGAATTGGTTGACTTTATTGGGGGGGGGGAGAAAGTTGAAACTTCTTGATTTAATATAAAAAATCATACATTTTCGGTTTTGATTGTTCTGAGTAAATTAGGACTTTTCATATAAATACCATGTTCATCATTATCGTGTTCATACTTAATTCAGCAAAAAAAATAAACTAAACGCAAAAGTTCAATTTATTGTTATAAAACTTCATTTTTTATTTCTCATTTAACAATACAGTTATTTTGCCAGCAGTTCCAGACCCAGAAACAGGAGCGATTTTCAAGAGACTTCAACGGTTGATCTTCTTGCAGACCTTTCAACTACTGACGAGAACATTCCAGAAGCTGTCTACAATTCCATGTCGCCCTCTAGCGACAGTGGCAGGAATGTCGCAGTTGGAAACCACCCGAAGAGAAGAGAGTTGAGAAAGAACTTACTGGAAAGCCAGACTCGTCACGATGAGTCTAAAAGAAAATCAAACCGTGCTGCTGATTGCTTCGTCTCGAATAATTATCGAAAGGCAAAAAATCGTATAAGAAATGAAGTTACACGCAATCGGAATCTCTGTAAGGAAT